>PVJI01007343.1:0-79134 GCA_004026765.1 Micronycteris hirsuta | reverse complement strand
CAACCCTTGATGTTGAACAATTCACTGTTTAAAAATGTTAGCTGTTTGGAGAGAGCTTTGGAACTGGCATGCACACTATATAAGTACAGTTCCCTGTTGATCTTCAGATATTGATACCTTGGAAACCACACCACCTTTGGAGTGGTTAAGTCATGACCAACCATCCCGCAGTTTATAGGAACCAACTTAACATATTTGAAGAGGATGCCAGCGTTCAGAGAAACCGGCCCACTTGTTAACTGCAGCTCTTTTAGAGGTCCTCTTAAAAATAGCAATCCAGTTATGTCAGCCTGGTACTTTAAACTCTTCAAAAAGTTTCCAGCACTTATAGAATGAAGACCAAAATCCTTAAAACGACTTTTCCAGGCCCTGGGGGATCCAGCCTCGATGTCTGTATCACCATCTCACTTTGCTCCCCTCCCCCACTATCTGTCCTCATATCACAACAGCTTTCTTTCTATTGCATGAACAGTGCTTCTGTTCCTCACTCCGGCAGCCTTGCACATGCCGTTCCTGGCATGATTGGACCCCCCTCACCTTGCACTGCCTTAGAGCTTAGCATGAATTTCAGATCAATGACGACTTGCTCCTTGATTTTCTAATAGGCAGTCAGGATCTCCTCTCCTTTCTTTTTTCTTTTTTTAAGATTTTATTTATTTATTTTTAGACAGAAGAGAAGGGTGGAAGAGAGGGAGAGAAACATCCATGTGCGGTTGCCTCTCACGTGGCCCCCACCAGGGACCTGGCACACAACCCAGGCATGTGCCCCGACTGGGAATCGAACTGCGACCCTTTAGTTCGCAGCCCGCGCTCAATCCACCAAGCTACGCCAGCCAGGGCAATCCTCTCCTTTCTTAAAGCACCTTATTAACTGCATTAATTTTAATAATTATTATCAAAAAAGAAATCGTTAGAATAAAGAATGGACTTTGTTTAATAAAAATGTGTCAATATTATTTCATTTATTATAACAAGTATAGTATACTAATATAAAAGACTAAAAGAGAAACCAGCTGAGTATATAGGAATGTTCTGTACTACCTAGATGATTTTTGTGTAAATTTGAAACTCTTCTAAAAAGGAAGTTTATTTTAAAATAGATGGATAGTTCTGTAATTCTTTGTTGAAGATCTCTGTTCCCCAAGTCTGTCTGTCTTCCGCATGAAAGGTCTATGTGTCTTATTCTGCACTGTGTCCCAGGTGCCTACACAGTATCTTATATATGGCAAACACTTTATATGCACTTTGGTACGCATGACGACAAACATGTAAGCATATCGAAGTTGGTCATACTGTGTCTGGTAACCTTCAGCTTGTTCTGCCATCATTTTTGGAAGTCCACATGTATCTCCCCAGCTGGTTTTCTCTAAGTCATGAGCCATACCTATTTAGCTTTGTTATCTGCAACATTTTACCAGCACCCGAAACATACAAGCTTCTCAAAAAGAGCTTGTTTGTTGATTAAATGCTTTGGCCCAAACAAGAACAGTAGGTAAATATTCGATCCCTCAGTGGAGATGCTCCTTTTTGTATTGAAAGTTTTCCATACTCTTCAATATGTTTCCATATACTGTTTTGCATGTATATCCACATTTGTAATGAGGAATTTGCAGTAAAATCTCCATAAAGCATTTAAGAGTAAATGATATTTTTAATTTAATACATATTTTTGAAATAAATGACCATCACAGTTTCTATCTATGACATATGAATTCAGTTTAAATGCATTTACAAAATAATATTTAAACATACTCAAGAATCTCCAAGAAAGGAACTTTTGGAAATTAATATCTGACAAAATTATGAAATCTTAGAAGACAAATTTCTATAAAGAAGTTGCTTCTTGAAATAAGATAAAAAGCCCTGGCTGGGTGTCTCAGTGGATTGAGCGCTGGCCTGTGAACCAAAAGGTCACCGGTTTGATTCCCAGTCAGGGCACATGGGTGGGCTAAAGGCCAGGTCTTTAGTGGGGGTGCGCGAGAGGCAACCACACACTGATGTTTCTCTCCCTCTCTTCCTCTCTTCTCCTCTGTCTAAAAATAAACAAATAAAATCTAAAAAAAATAAGATAAGATGAAAAGTTCATTAGAGAGAGTTCTTGCTGGATTTAACTAATCTAGTTTCATGCAAATATGAAAAAAGTAACCAAACATGTAGAATCAGAATCTGCTATATGTAACATCAATTCCTGCTAGATTATTTTCTTTGCTAATAACCTGTCTAAAAATTAGAACATTAAAAATGGTTCCACATTTTATACCCATTTTTCATCCTTGTTCAGGCCAGACGGGCATTGCTCAGTTAAGTGTGGAGATCTCATTGACCTCCGAAGGACTCTGAGTTGGGGTCAAGTCTCCAGGGTGCACTGCAACATGAGGAATTGTGCCTCTTGACATTGAGGTCACAGGAGAGAACAAAATACTTTAGCAAAACAGTGGGAAATGATCTCCCTGGTGTCAGAAAGCAACAGAGTGAGATATATTTCTAATTGGTGGTGGTGGGAAGAGTGCTGGGCAGAGCAAAAGAAATGTATTAACAAAATCCTTTCTCATGTCTAATTATGAATGTTTATGTGTCATCCACAAAGCAAGCTCCAGAAATATTACATGCTAAATCACTAAACTTTAGCCTGGGACAAAATATTCAGAAAGATATTTTTAATCTTTAATAGAGAAGACGTTCAAACAGGGACAGTAGCAGCTTTGTCATGCTCGTGCCCATTATTTTAAAAGAAAAGTTTGCATTAGAAACACTACAGAATAAATTTGGAGAAATTGGGGAATTGTATGGATTTTCTTGGTAAAATATGCCATTTTGTTTCACTGTAGTTGTCACCAGTACACCATGTGGGTACTTTCTAGGTTACCTTTTCACATCTGGATATTCTTCCAGAATGAGAGTTCCTGAAGGCTATTGCCACATCCCATTCTATGTTTCTGGTTCTTGGCACAGGCATATAGATAAAATTTAATGGCTTCTTTTTTTTTTTAATTCTTTTTTTTTTAAGATTTTATTTATTTATTTTTAGACAGAAGGAAAGGGAAGGAGAAAGAGAGGGAGAGAAACATCAGTGTGTGGTTGCCTCTCACTTGTCCCCCAATGGGGACTTGACCTGCAACCCAGGCATGTGCCCTGACTGGGAATCAAACCGGGACCCTTTGGTTCGCAACCCGCACTCAATCCACTGAGCTACACCAGCCAGGGCTAATGGCTTCTTAAGTGGAACACAGATGAATGAAGCCCCGTTCTGCTTCTTTCCCTTTACTGAAATCAACTATGGCTGCATCTTCTTTCAAGAACCATCTAAAAGGGTATTTATTGGATGGGAATAGGCGTGAATAGAATTTAGAAGCCCAGAGGAGGAGCCCATTGAAGTACAGCACAGGCTTTTGAGACACAGGAACCAATTTTGCCACTGTCACATCTGATGGGACCCCATGAGCCTGCCATGGGCCTGGGTGCTGGAAGATATTGGAAGCTGGATCCAAGTGCTAAGCTACGTGAAGGGCTTTGAGGGGATAATACTGCCAGAATGACAAGCAAGATGAAAGAGGGAACTTCTTCTTTCCTTTTTTTTTTATCTTCTTCCTGCCTTCCACACCTTCTAATAACTCCTTGGGGCAAAACAAATCAGAAAACCAAGTGACAAAAATAATTTTGTTTTGTAAAGTCCTACTCTCAACATCACAAAGTAGCAAATAGCAGAGCCAGTTTGGAGTTGAGAGACAGTGCTCTAATAACCAGCGCATAATGCTATACTAGATTAGAAACTCAATTACAAACTCCTTGAAACCTAAGGCTTTCTCTAGTGTCTATCAAAGTGAGTGGAAAATTAAAGGTGCTCGAAACTCTTGGCTGCATTGAAATAATTTATCCATTTTAAAATTCAATCTACAAATATTTATTGAAAGCAAATATTTATTACTGGCACTGCTGGATACTTCAGATAAAGAATGAGTAAGACACCATCTCTGCTCTCAGATAATTTACAACCTAATGAGAAAAATGGATTGTAAACAAAAGCCACTGTGGGCAGGCAGTGTGGCGTTTGTACCCTGGGGTCCAACATATTGAGAAGGAGGGAGAGAAGGAGCCAGCTGCTGAAAATGATGGATATTCAGTCAATAATAATCATGGTTCCAGCTACTTCTCTAGGCTTTAGGTGTGCAGTGGGTACCTGTTGAATGTCATCTCTGCCTTTTCTGTGCTTTAAACCAGCAGACGCAAGAGTCAAGTAAGAAAGAATTTAGACTTATTTGCCACAGGATGGGTTCAACAGGACAGGTAATCTTCAGGTGAAGGGGAGGGCACCCATGCCTTGGACCCAGTCTCTAACGTAGCCTACCAACGCAGCAGCTCTGCAGCGGCCCCCATGAGCCACACAGTTAGATCATTCCAAAGAATAGTATCCTGTGACGCTACTGATCCGTCAACCATGTCCCCTCCTCCCGACCTGGCAGGGGACCCAGAGAGCCGCTGCATGGGCAGGTTGAACAGCACAGTACTTGTTGAATTGTAGCAGTTCTACCACTTGCTGGGCTCCGGATATAGGCAGACGTGGGTCTGAGTCTTATGTCTCTCATGTACTGACTGCTACATTACAGACGAGTCACTCAAATTCTCCAAGTCTCACTTTGTGATCAGAAACATGAATAATACAGCACCTACTTGGTGTCAATATTTGGGAAATAAAGGAATAGGTTTATAGCCCTAATGCCCTTTCTGGGCTATTGTGAATGTAAAAAATGATTACCCACCCTACCACTTGATACCTTATATTCTTGAGACTGTTTTAAGTTTGAATTCTACTATCCAAAAAACTTCAAGAATTATATGTACATGGATTAGTTAACCCCACTGGATAGCTGGAGGAAAGAAATAGCAAATGCTTTTGTCTTCCTTTTTGTGCCGATGTCTTATTACAGGTCAGCGGTAGAATACAGTCTACAAAAGTGATCCCTCGATTATTAGTAGCATTAATTATAGTTGAAAAGGGGAAAAGCTTATACATTTTAGAATAAATATGTGAACAGAAAAGCAGTTATATTAATAGACAAATCAATAAATGAATGAATACATTAATAAGCTGGTATCTATTTACCAGAGAAAGGCCTAATCACTTTGATCAATATCATGTGAAATTACAAGACCTTAAAAAGAAGGCTCCTGGGTAGGTCCTATGCAATTGCTATGACCCCGTTCACACCACCAAGTAAGGTACTCAGTGTTCACAGCAGACGTCAGGACTTTTTGGAGATATCTATGGTGGCTAAGACACACCGCTGCTCACACACACAAAGTGACTGCTTTTCAACACTAAAGCAAACAGCACGCACGTATTCTCAGAGAAGCAAAACAGAGACTAAGTCAAAAAGAAGCATGATGTCAGGAAAAGCTGGTCCTCCAACTCAGGTTGCCTCCAATTATAAATAGAGAGGATTGAGCCTCCAGGGGTTACTTTGTTTAACTTTTATTTTTTAAAGAAAGGAATAAAAATGCAATGAACTCTAATAGAAACCATGTTTCTCTTCTGGTTCCAGAAGGGATTACAATATTATTCATATTTCTATATGTCTCACTCTATGAAAAGGGAATATGAGTAAGAGAAAGAAAAAGAAAAACAACTATAGATTTATTTTAACATTTCAGAGTAGAAAATGGTAACAAAGAAATCCCCATTTGCAAAGAAAAATGCATTTTTCTCCCAATGGTTAAGGAAAACCACATTATTGAACTTTATAGTCTTAGCTGTGGAAGAATCACTTGGTAGAAACTTTTAAACCTGAAACTGAAGGGTCCTGAGAACCCCAATGAATGTGTAGGGGCCATGGTATCTTAAGAAGCGAAGAGCAATGGACATCCGATGAAGATTGATAGCCTTGGTGGGAACAACTGCAGAACCTCAGGAGGAAAATTGACATTCACACAAAGTTACTGAGCTTTGTAAAGGAATCTGAAACCTTTACTTGTATGAAACAAGTCTTATTTTTTGAGCGAGCCGCTGTAACTGTACAAGGCTACCTGTTAAAAATGATGAGAAATCACAGTATGCAGCCATGCAGCCATGCTCCGTGGTGCCAGCATTAGTCACTGTCCTGTTCTATTGGACAGGGGTGGAACCTGCCTGGCTAAGAGAAATACAAGCTCTATGTCATTACAGTCCACACCGGTGGGGTAATACTATTAGTTTAAGGTTTCAGCACACCCTTTCTCTTTTTCTTAAAGAATAAATCTAAGAAATTCTTTTGGTCTATGCGTTTACCTTTCTCTTTCTCCAGACATAAAGGACTGGTGGAGGGGCTGTTGTGAGCTAGGTGTCTGATCACAGCATCCCCTGGAAACCAGTCACCTTTGGCCTAATTAAGATTGACTTCCTCTGTAACAAATGGATTCAGTGTGTCCTTTGACTTCTGGATAAACCTGCCTACATGGATATCATGGGCACATCTTAAATTTAAAAAATTCAAGTCTTTTAAAATTTCACTCATTCCTTTTCTTACCTGCTTCTATTCCTCCTATACTTCCTGTGTCAATCCATATGACCAGTAATTGCAGAATTACCCAAGGCACAAGACTGGTTGTCACTATTCATTAATCTCTCTAAAACCACTCAAATATTTATTTAGCAATATTTTTATGTTCTAAATATCTCTGAATGTGTGTCTTCTTCCAATTCCCCCTGGCAGTATTCTTGTTCAGACCACCATCATCCCAGTCTCCATTATTAAACCAGTGGCCCACTGGTCTCCCCATTTGTCATCCTACTTCCTCCTGTTGTGCTTCCACCTAAATCCCAGGCCAAATTTCTAAGTGTTCATCTGATCATGTAAATTCCATCCTTAAAACTCACTTACTGTTTTCTGTTGACTTTTGGTAAAGGTCAACCACTTTAATATGGTTTGTAGAAGACTCATGTGTTACAATCACCCCTTCTCAGCATCTGATAGAAACCTGTATGCAGCCACCCCATTCTTGGGTAGATTCTAGCATGAACATCCACCCAGGGATTTCTGGGTCTCCCATAAAGTTGGTGGTGAAGGGAAGTAAGTCCAGAAAAGATAAAACGAGCTTAAACTTTCTATTCAAAGCCTGTTATGTCTAAGCATTATTAGACTGTTTTCACCATACTATCTCTTTCACTCTCAGAAACTTCTAGCAAATATTGTTTTTGTTTCTATGTCATAGTTGAGGCAAGTGAAGGTGTAGGAAAAAGGTCTACAGTCTACCCAGAGCTCTAATTGCCTGGACCAGGGTTTACATCCAGGTTTCTCATAGTCTAGTTCCCATATTTTCTTCGCTATGCCAGGCCACGGGGGAGTGAGGCATAGCAAGAGTTTGCATATATTTCTTACACTTTGTTAGTAGGACTCTTACCCAGTTTGTTGCAAGGTCCTTTCCCAACTTGTTTCAACCTTCATGGAAAGAGTGGGCTAAGGAGCCCAAAGAGTAGGTCCAGTAAGTATCCTCAGAGGCCGAAGGAATGCATGCTGGGATTGGCCTCTTCTCCTTCCCTTGGTAAGGGCGGGCATCTAGGGGTGGAGTAGAAAACTTCTCTGGAAAACACAGGACTACAAAGCCTAAAAAGGACTACTCTTAAGGGAAACCTTTGGGGGAGATCCTTGACCATGTTGTGGGTAAAGAATGGCATTTTAGATGCTGAAGAATTTCTGATGACTTTTGAAGTTGTCCAATACCCTGGAGAGTAGAGAGGCCAGGCCACAGGCAGAGAAAGTACTCTGTGGCTTCTGGTTTATAGAGATAGAGACATGCCCATGTGACATTGGGTTTATTTATACCAATAATATCTTCCACTTACTGAACATTGTTCTGGCCAGCTCAGACTGTAATAAAATATCCAATAGATGAGGTAGCTTAACAATAGAAATTTATTTCTCGTGGTTTCTGGAGGCTGGAAAGTCTTAGATCAAAGCGCTGGCAAATTTGGTTTTTAGTAATAACCCTCTTCTTGGCTTGCAAATGGCTGTGTTCTCCTGTGGTGAAGAGAAAGCTCTAGTCTCCCTTTCACTTCCTAAAGAACGCTAAGCCCGTTATGGTAGCCCCACCCTTGTGATCTCATCTAAACCTATCACCTTCCTCCAAATATCATCACATTGTGGGTTAGGACCTCAAAAACACAATTTTTGCGAGACCCAAGTATTTGATCAAATATCACCGTCACTCACCACATGCCAGGTATTATTTATAATATCATGTATTATTTCATTTGATATTCACAAGCCAGCCACTAAGGTTAAATGTATAGTGATATCCGGCAGTGTGATGCAAATTTCCTTGGCCCCATGGAGAACAACAATAACAGTGACAGTTATGTTTTCTCTCAATATTGATGGGAATGGCATTTTTACTAAATAAATACCCTGGAGCTTTTGAAATGTACTGTAGCTCTCATGAGAAATCATCCTTTCCTCCTCCAGGAACACAATTGAACTCTGCTCATTTGCAGTTGGCCTGTGCCTCAGTGCATCCTGTACACTGCTGCTTCATGTGTAAATACCCTTGGTTGCCCCCAAGTTCGCCAAATTGTTACTGATCTTGAAATACGTCTCTTTAGCCCCCCCCTCTTTCCTTCAAAAGCCTACTGCTTTAATAACCCCACTCCTCCTGCATTCTTAAGGACTACACTCATTCTTAGTATCTTTAATCTTTTCCTTCTTCCTCCCCTCCTATTATTGGCAGCCGCCTTAGAAATACACTTGTGATAGACTAAATAATGATTTTAAAAATTCCTGTGTCCCGATCCTTGGAAACAGTGAATTTGTAACCTTCTATGACAAAGGGGATTTTGTAGATATTACTCAGGATCCCAGGACAGAGGAGTCACCTTGGATTATCCAGATGGAACCCACCCAAAAGCACAGGGGTCCTGATAAGAAGGAAGCAGGAGGATCAGTTAGAAGTAGCAGACAGGATGACGGGAGCGAGACACTAGTGTGATGAGAGGAAGAAACCACACACAAAGAAAGAAGGCATCTTCCAACAGCTGGGAAAGATAAGGAAATAGATTCTCTCCTTAAAGCTTCCAAAAGAAACCAGCCCTGCGGACACTTCTACTTTAAACCAGTGACTCAGATTTGAACTTCTGACTTCCAGAACTATAAGAGAGTAAATTCGTGTTGTTTTAAGCCACTGAGTTTGCGGCAATTTGTTACAGCATAAATAAGAATCTAATGCACTTCTCCGTGGGTCAATCTTTAAGAACTCACCATGTTCTGAATGCTTGAAAATGAATTGTCTCAATGTGAACGAGGGCTAGGTTAAGAAATGCAGATGATCTTGAAAGGGAAATAACCATCTTCTCTATGAATGATTCTTACATGTTGCTTCAACATGCATTTAGTGAGGTGAAAATGATTCTCTGGGAGGATGGATTGTATTTTTTCCTCACCAGATACCTAGCATCCAACACTACACATGTAGCACATAAGAAATGTTGATTTGTTGAATGCGATCTTTTGGAAAAAAGAGCTTACTTACATTTAAGACTTTTAAATACAGATAATGAATTGCATCATTTAATCCCAGTAGTCAGTACTAGGATGCACTTCATTTGCTCAGAATGCCAACCGTTCGATCAGCTTCAGGAAGCCGTCGGCCAACTGCCATGGGGTTGGGTTATCGATCTCTACTGCACACACATTGTGGGACCACCAAAAGTCTTCTCCAAATGGATCAGTGGGCTCTGGCATTTACATAGATATGTATTAAGGGTTATATTTAAACAGTCGAAGTAGAAGTAATGTTTCATCAATTAGAAGGGATTGCAAGCAAGCACTTAAGTTGACTGAATTTATGTTTGTGATTTACATCCATGGTATTTCTTTGCGCCTTAGCACCAGTGGGATATCCAGCCACTTGCCATTAATCTGTCTGCGATCCCAAAATACTTCTAAACGCAAAAGAGTCCAGACTTTGCATCTGAGCCAGCAAAAGAAAGGTTTTCTTGGGAGGCACTGGGTGTTATTTTACATACAGAAGAAATAAAATGACCCTTTTTTTAATTATTCAAATTTTGAATTCAAAACATCCATTTTTATAACAGCTTTCTCGTAATCTCCAGGACATCAATGAGGTTTTATGAAATTTGTAGGACATGAGACCTTTGACATAGGTTTCTGATCTTGCTTTGTTAAGTGGCTTGGTCATGGGATATACAATACAGAGAAAGGCATAGGATGTGTTGACTTATGTAGGTGCTAGTCACCAAATTTCATAAACTTTAAGTAAAATTTTATGGTTAGAAAATGGTTCATGGAAATCAATTAAACATAAATTTAATTACTGGCTAATCTGCTTACTACCTAAGTAGACGAGTAAATTATTTAACTTCTCTAAACCTCAAATTTGCGTTTGTAACATGAATTACAGCAAAGATAATAAAGGAAGATATTTATTAATGCCTTCCATATTGATTTCCTATTGTGGTAAACATCATGTCAGGCTCTCAAATTAAAGGGAGGGCTACTGCTTGTTCTGTTGGGAGTTATCATGTGAAGTATCAACTCATGGGATGTCTTAGCCCAGTACCTGACACCTAGTAGGTACTAAATAAATATTAACAATTAGCAGTAGTTGACCCAGGAGGGGTAAAATAGAAGATATATTTAAGAACTCCTTTGTTCCTTGTTCAGTGTCTTTTTTGGGCCAAATGAATGATGTGGCAGTGATAATTGTGAAGACATTTTAGAAGTAAAAATGTTATGTAAAGACAAGGCATTAATGTTCACAGATGCTACAATTTACCAATCCTGAAAGGAAAGCTCAAAACTCCTCAGCCATCACATCTGGCTCCCTCTTGGAAGCCCATAAACTAAGCACATTTTCAATTTACTTGGGGGCTTATGATTCACACCACACCGGCTCTAACACATTGGAAAAAAGGAAAGCTCATTCTCCCTTTAGGATATGAATTTTGCCTTATGTGAAGATTCTGTCGGCTTTCTAAAGAAGCTGTTATTGCCTTGGATTAATGTTAAGAAGGACCTATGTATCTGGCATTTTGCTGGGTACTATTCAGAGGAATTATACTGGATCCTTAACTTCTGACATTTTAGAGACTGAAGCAGGAATGAATCCAGCAAACCAGTGTAACCAAATATAGACAAAGTGTTCTCACATATAAACATGACTTGAATAACGGTGATAATCCTTTGTAGGAAAACCTAGGTAATAGGACCTTGGATTATCTTTTAAGTGGATGTCTCTCGGGAGTCTGGATTAGGGAAAGAATTCACTGTCATAATCCTCTTCACTCCCAAGCATAGGCAGTAACAGTGTCAGCTGCATGAAGGGAGAGCTAAGGAAACAAGGTGTTGTAGTGAATGAATGAGGGATCTGGGTCCTCAGCACTATATTCTCCTATTTTTGTTTCTTTCCTGCTTCTTACATTTCCTCCCAAGCCCAATCACAATGTGTTTATTGGTTGAGATCTTTCTCTCATCATGGATATCTTCCACATTGTAAATTCAAATCTCCTGGAAAAAAACTTATTTTTTTTCTCTCCTGAATAAATCTTCCCAACGTATTCTAAGCTACTAATTTTAAACTTTAGCGCAAGGTGGGGTCAAGGATGCTTCTATTAAGGTGATGTTGGCATCACTTGATTTTATATTTTTATCCAGTTTTTAAATCTGTTTTTCTGATTTTCACTCTTACTTAGGAAGGGATTAATTTTATTTGACAGCAACAGATGAACATTACGTAGAAGTGTATCCAGACCATGGGCTTGGTTCTTTTCCCAAACCTGTAACATTGCTTTCTGCCTCATAGCCTAACTTTAGTTTCATTCTACTTAGTATTCTCTGCTCTGTTTCCCCTTTCCCCTACATCTTCTGGCTTGCAATCATTCATGGTGAAGCCGTAAGCAGTTTTACAGAACGGAATCCATTTTGATGCTTTAAATATTTTGCCATCAATGTTTTTTTCTCTCTAAAAGCATTCAGCAATGGGAGTAAAAAACATCAAATACCACTTATCATTTGTCTACAGTTAAGTAACATTATTCACTACAGTGTGACTTAAAATTTCTTGAGAAAACCTGAAACCTAAATGTGATAATTTTTAAATTTTTACTGAAAGAATGATAAATCTCAACTATCTGAAGAGATCCAATCCAAAAAGTCATCTTCATTCAGTTCTTCAAGGTACTCTTATGTTTCCTTTTTAAAAGGTGTGGGGCACTAAGAGGAAATATTGGACCAACAGAAGAGTTTTTTTAAAGGTGGAATATAATCACTACCACAGAATAAGTGAGATTATAAACATTGCCATTGAACAGTAATAGGACATCCTTTCAAATAGAAGTTAGCATCCCACAAATGTGCAATTAGCAGCCCATAAATCACGCTAAGAATAGTGTCACTACAGTAAGGTGCACCCAGCCGTCACAACGAAAGCCTGTGTCCTGTGTTGGAGAAGCCATGCGGTTTTCCTGTTCCAGTCATTAGGACTGAGAGCGTTTCTGCAGCTGAATTGTTACAAGCAGTTAAGTATCTAATTGAGATGCTGCACTTTGAACAAGAGCTATTGCTTTTAAATTCCGCATGCTACAGGAGTTGCTAAGCCATTTTAAAGAAAAAATAATAATAGCTGCTATTTATCGAGAATAGAGCAACTCTGCAAGAGCATTTCATGAAAACGAAACTGGAGGTTTGGATGAGAATGACTGTGTTTCCTTCCTATGGCTTAATTTCCCAACGAGAGCCAGAGATACCAAAGTCGAACATAAAATACTCAGCAGAAGACCCTTGGAAACAAACAGATGTAAGACTGCACATGAATTCCAAAGAAAACAGTCTGAGGAGGTGGGGTTTGCCTTCCTAGATTCTGTAATTTTCAACTGCAAACTGAAAGATGGCTGGTTTAAAATGAAAATAATAGAATAAAGTTGGAGTTAAAAAATTTGATTTCTAATGTAGAACTGCTACAAATTGTCTGATCAGTTCGGCTTTAGGTGGACATTTAATTGACTTATTCATATTCTATTAGTTATCTGAGGAGGAAGCCACAAGGAGAAGAATGTTTTAAGGATGAATTCAGAAGAATGCTTCAAGGATACCAATTACAGTTTGGAGACAGGAATAAATCCTGGTTTTTTAATATTTAAAAATGGAGGATTATAAAAGACATAAAGTGATCTAATACGTGTTTCAGAACTGTCAGTTGTCCAGCTGGAGTATAGAATACAGGCCATCGGACGATCGGAATCATGTGGAAGATGAGACGAAGTGTATGGGTTGCACTAAGATTGTAACAGTGGGTATGGTGAAAAGTGTCTGGACTCAGGCTGCAGTTTGGAGATGGCAACTGGGCTTAACAAGAGTCTAGAAGTTGCGATTTAAAGGAAAGATTTAGCAGTCAAGTGTGATCTCCGTTACTGTGTGCGGTACCATTTGTTGGGATTAAAAGCCTCCACAGGGAGTGGGAATGAGAATGCGTGACTGGTCACATTAACAATTAGATGCCTGGTAGAAATCCAAACAGGAGAAGTAAGTGGATAGTTAAATGTGAGTCTAGCACTCAGTGTAAGAAAGACGGCCAGCATAGAGTTGGAAATTTGAGGGTCATTAATACATAGTTGGTACCTAAAGCCCTGGAACAGGCTGAGATGCTCTGAGAGGAGCGTGGATAGAGAAAGGAGCTAAAGGAGCAGAGCTCTGGAGCACTTAAAACCCTGTAAGCTGGTGTAAAGTAATGACAAAACATGAAGACAAAGGGAAGTACCATGAGGGCGGGTGCGGGTGGGCACCGAGTGAAAGGGAGGTCGGTGTTTTGTTACACTGTCTTTTCCTATGGCTGGTATGAAGACTCTCGTGTCTGTACGTCAATGGGAATTACGTGGTACAGAAGGAGGAATGGGTGGCTCAGGAAGATGAAAATCGGTAGGCAAGTCCTTCGAGAGTGAGGACAGGATCCAAAGCAGGAAAGAAGGAAATCGGTTACTTGTTTGTAACAGGAAGACAAACAAAAATCCCATGTGTCTTTCTTCTTGACTCAAACTAAATTATTCTTTTATAATTAGATTTACGTTTTCTATTAAATATCTGGTGTTAAATTCATTAAACAAGGATGCCATTAGATTGAGGTGCCTCTGATGCTTTGGCAGCCTCTAGAAGCAAACCAAATTCGAGCATGTACATGCCTCAAGATGATGAAATCAAAATGGTCAACAGTTCAAAGAGGAAACTTGAAGAGGAACATAAGCTAGTGTGAGCTGAAGATGAACAAGGTTTCTGTAGAGTAGTAGTACAGAGAAGTGAAATACAGCCATCAATTGGCTTCAAGCTATGGAATGAGCAATTTCGACAAAGCTTTAACTCCTTTGTTATTGGCCATATTTACTTTAAAATGGATTTAGAGAGTTTTTCCTGAGAAATGTATTATGTAGAATTAAAATAACAATTTCCATTTTGTAGCCCTTATAATGCAGAGACCTTATTTTAACACTGGATTCATATTATTTCAATGCTTTCAAATGACCCCCAAGGTATAAACAAATTAATCCAAATATGTTAGACTCAAAGTCCAAATTATTTCTTAAGCCAAAATTATCTTTAGAAACCTCTTGAGCAAATTTGATATTGTACAATGAGCCAATGAGTGTAAGATGCCTGCTCAAAAATACAGAATTCAGTAGCAGAGCTAGTATTAAAAAGGTAGATTTGGGGGGGCATCCTACATAAGCACACTCGAGAATGCACAATACATTCAACAAAACTCTCTTTCATTTCATAATGCCACAATTGAAACTCAAGCGATTGGCATTTATTTGAAACCAATTCATACTTGCAACTGTATATATGTAGTTTTAAGAAAAAAATATGTTAAGCACATAAAAATGGAAATGGAAATGAGGTCTTTGTACGGAAATCCTACAAATCCTTGTTTATTTTGTCAGCTGCAAATTAAAGATACCTAAAATATTATTGATTTTGCGTTTCAAAGGTGGGATTTGAAAGTACCATGTTTAATGCTTTAGATTAAATGGATTTTTCTTAAACACAGTGTGCTAAAGATCATAACTCTTGAATATGTATGTGAATTTATACATATATTTTTAAGCTTACACATAAAGTGATGAGTAGTGAAACTCAAACTTGAAAATTTTGGGTGGAATCTCTAAGCTTCCTTCCAACTCTAGCAGTTCCTGACTTTCTGGCATTGATTGCAAGTTCTCTTACATTAATTATTAAATATATAAATTCTACAGAGAGATGCATGCATGTGCATGTATGAAACTTTAAACATAATAGCTTTATAATGTCAGCTAAGGCACTGTATATGTATAATGTGTAAAGTATAATGCTGTTCTACTGCATATTATTATAATGTATATATTGTATGCACTCAACTGTAAAAACTGTTTGTGCATCTCAGTGTAAAAATTAAGTTAAACCATATGAAATTGCTTTAATAATATTCTAGGGATATATAGGTCAAAACAGTCAAATATTAAGAGTTTTATTGTTTATTGATTAACCTATAAGTTAATGGAGTTGTGGTAGTAGAGTTGCTAGTTAGTGGAGTTGTAAGATATTTTAAGTTATTTGTACTTTCCTGCATTTAATTAAGGATCTTTAAGAAATATATATTTGTTTTATTATCAGAAGCAATTAAAATACATCTGAATTTGAAAAAGAAGAGAAACCAGGGAAGTCAATTTGTAAATATGACAAGCTTCCCAGAGCCATTTCAAGAAGGAGGCCTCTGGAGAAAGGAGCAGCAGGTAGCAAACAAAGAGCGACATTTGTAACCAGGGGCTCCCCTGCTGTTACTCTGTCAGAGTTGGACAGTGATCATGAGTCACGGAGCCTTTAGGAACCTCAAGGGATCTCTCCTTCAAGTAGCAGGGCAGACCCCTGAGGCAGTGGGACACTGGTTCTCTCTAGACACTATACACATCTTGAATAAATGTGACGCTGATGCAATTTCTATTAGATGTAGAGAACCAATGTAATCTGTTATCCTCACAAATGTTAGCAATACTTGCTAACAGCTGTGGTGAAGATAAAGGTTTTAGGTTATATGTAACACTATTCTTTCCTCCTCACCAGAAAGAACTAATGCAAATTTTTGATTTTGACTTCATATTGTTATACAGGTAGATGTTCATTCACCAAAACCTTTTCATTGATTGAACATGCTCTGGGTGTAAGCAGATTCTCCTGCTGGGAATCTTTAGCTGCAATTTCCCGGACACTACCAGCTGGCTACTTAAAACTTCAATGCTCCATGCCTAGGCATCTGGCAGTACTTTCAAACAGACTCTCTATAACAGATCCATTGTTACTTCAGAAGTCCTCCTTGAACAAAGTGTCTATGAAGATGGCTCAAAGCCTGACCTCTCTGACATGAGTGGTCCCAAGACATACTCATGTTTGCCCTGACCTTAGTAACAGTGCAAACCTGGCCCTTCTGCAGGCTGTTTCTCTGTGCTGGGCTAATGGCCACCATCTCCTGCCTTTATGGTTATCAGATAAAAAACAAATGAATTCTTAGATTTCAGTATTTTATTTCTTATTACAGCAACTTGGCATGCATGCACATCACAGGCAACTGTGGCACAATACTGTGTCATAACCCGAACTTAAAGATGAGGGTTTCACTGAAGAAAGGGTCTTTCCTAAGAGAGCCCGGGACTCTGCACGGTGGGAGGCTGCAGCAAGCCTCTTCTGGTGCAGGTTTGGGCCTGCCTTTGAAGTCAGCAGGGGCTGAATTTCCAGCAGTTGATGGGTCACTGTGGTTTTGAAATCCTGATAAAACACTCATATTTGTTTAAAGAAAATCCTATCTTTAAAGGTTTGCCATTTTATCTTGGGCAGATGCCTAGGTGAATAGCGTTTATTTTTAAGAATATTGTTTTAACTGGAGAAAAGTATTCCCACAAAGAGAAATATCCCACTTTGATAATTTATAACTTCTGGGGCTTTTTAAACTAGCAAAGATGAAACAACAGTCTCACTAAACATGGTAATGGAGAACAGATTAAAAATATACATACAAATGGTTGAAAATAAGGGCAATAATATTGGATAATACCATGATTATGGTGATATCATTGTGCATATTTATGGTTGAATAAGCCTATCTAATTATTCTGACTCCATCTTTTCTTGGCCCATGATAATGCTGTCAACCTATAGAAAATCTCATAACTACACGAGAGGAAAGTAAAGGCTGGGAAAGCTGAACAGAGAAATAATGTTAGACAGAGATGTTTGAGTTGAATCCTGTAACTATTTACTCTGTGCAGTTCTGTCGACCGCTCTGAACTCGACACTATATTCTAGTGTAAGAAGGTAAGGCTCCTGCTAACAATTATTTGTGAACTGACGGCGTATCAGCCCCAACGTAAGGGCAAGGGAGCGGCTTTGCAAGACATTGCTGAAAAAATAGCAATCCTTTACTGAGCTCCCACTGTATGCAAACTATGGTATTAGCTATTAGGAAGATAAGGGTAGAGGGAAGATATAAGGTTTATTCCCAGTACTGTGATAACTAACCTGCGTAGTACTCACTGGGTGGAAAGAGAAAGACACACAAATAATCAAAAATAATAAACAGAAGAAATTGTGCTAGAGGACACACTGGCCAGCTCCCAAATTGGAATTGTCAATCCTGCTAGGAATGTGGACAGATTTTAAGGCCCCAACTCAGTCTCAGTGGGAAGTAGACAGACCTGGCTATGGGTGAATATTTGCAGCAGTAATGAAACAATTCTAAACAGATCGATGCCCATAGGACCCGGAGCATATGTATACTGTCCCTAGCCAGACCACGTCGGCTAACAGGCATTTTAACTCGGTCTGTGACACTGAGCTGCAAAGATAAAAACTATGCATTCGATTTGTTAGTCTCAGTTGGGAAACACTATATCACCAAACAATAACTGGTCTTGGCCTGCTGAGTACAAAACATCCGTTCAATTAAAAAATATCAAAGGGCCCGGCTGGTGTAGCTCAGTGGATTGAGCGCGGGCTGGGAACCAGAGGGTCCCGGTTCGATTCCCAGTCGGGGCACATGCCTGGGTTGCGGGCCAGGTCCCCGATGAGGGCCATGTGAGAGGCAACCATACATTGCTCTTTCTCCCTCCCTTCTCCTCTCTCTGAAAATAAATAAAATCTTAAAAAAAAAATATCAAAGGACAATGAAATGCATGATATGTGCACACAGGCTTAGCCTTCAACAGATCTGTACAATGGGCTGCACCCCTCAGTCTCCATTTCTTGACACTGAAATGGGTGATTAAGAGTGTTTATGTAACATTTTTAAAGCACCTGTTACATTGTGTGACACATAGAAAGTGCCTTGGTTTTGATGCTCAAAATGACATTAGAATGTCAAATTTGTATTTTATCCCAAATTTAGTACATACAATACACTGATTTGTTTACTCATAAATATTTGTTGAGTTCTTATTATTGCCAAATACTCTCAGGTATCGGGATCAGTGATGATAAACTGACATAGTTCGTAAAAGGATTAAAGACTAGTTCAGTAAAAGACAACAGCAACAATTAAATAAACAGGGACATGGCATAGATAGGAAGATGCAAAAAAATCTACAATCTCTGGACCTGCCAAAAACATGAAATAATTATGAATTTATTATGTTATAACTGCTGTGTAAGTCTAGTATTAATTGGAAATTCCTCTTCATTAGAATACTGGAAAATCCTTAGGTCTGGGCGGGGGTGTGTGTGCAGGTTAGGTTAGTGCTTTGCTGGCCAATATTTCCTCCTTGTTCTCCACTTGCATGCCCCAATTTCATGTTATGTTACAATTCTCATCCCCCAATGTTTGTCTCTCTTTGCTTGAAGTGTAGACCTCAACGTGATTTTTTTTTTTTGCCACATTATATTCTCCCATTAGTCTATCTCTTTCTGTCCCTTCCTGTTGCCAAAATCTGTGCAATGTTGTCAATCTCCTCTTGCAAAAGGTTTCTGTAAAACATCCTTGGAAACTATAATGAAGGAGATTTCATTTATATTCTTGTATTCACAAGGCAAAATAAAATGCATATTTCTAGTGGCTATAAATCAGTATTAACCCACCATAGCTTAAAGGATTTTTTATGACCTTAGTTGCCTCAAATTCCCCCAAATAACTCTCAAACCTAATTGCAGTGAATGAATTTTAAAATTATCATTTGAAAACAAAACCTTACCTGGATAGGTACTTTCTATTTAAAATCTCATATTCATGATATGTTAATATGAATGCATTTCTTTGTTACTTTGAATAATATCTAAATTCCTGTTCCAGGTGTCAGAACATGATATAAACCCATGACACAGACATAAGACTACTTAATAACTTTGGTGAAATAATGTTTTATTAACTAACCCTCATTAAGATGTGTCAGAAATAAATGAAATATAACTCAGTGAACTTGGTGCTATTTCTCCTTCTGTCAATATTAATCACTACATAAGCAGAATTAAGAAATGCCATCAGCCCTGGTCGGGTACTCAGTTGGTGACAGCACAGCATCATCCAGATATGCCAAAGTTGCGGGTTCCGTCCCTGGTTGAGGCACACAGATGACTCAACCATTGAATGCATAAACAAGGGAAAAACAAATCATGTCTCTCTCTCTCCCGCTCTCTCTTTCTGTCTTATTTCCTCTCTCACTGAAATAAAAAAAGAGCCATCATCTTCCTTTCTTTTTAATGATGTCTTAATCTAAGAATTTCAAATATCAGAGGAAGTTTTACACTTTAACATCTTTGTATTTTTAACACCTTTAAAGATAAATGCTCAAAGACAACATCACAGAACTGACTTCGCGGCAGTTTCCAGGGATCAATGCATGTGATTCGCGTTGTGTAACTTGTTTAACAATGCAATTACTTGGATTTTGTATTTCTACAATCAGAGGACAATATAAATACACAAAGATTTAAAAAAAGTGTTTGCTGCATTTGTGATCAATGGCTAGAATATAAAATAGAAATGTCAAGTCAGAAGACGAATGATAGTCTGGACAATCAAAAGGAAGTTGAATGGCCTGCCCAGGACACTGACTGGCAGTAGAGCTGTAGCCTTGCTCCCTGATATTCCTTCTGCTCTAGGACAGCAGTTGTCCACACAGGTCACCAAGTGTTTGTATAGGATCCGGTGCTCGGTGAGTTGACAAAATGTGTCCCAGTATGTTTCCAATCACTGATTCCTTTTGCTTGGTTGATCTGTATTGCTGCCAGTGAATTCTCTGTGGCCTCAATTACCATGTTGTTCTCTTTATCAAGAAAATAATCCTCCTCAGAAACCAGGAAATTTTGTTTTCCAGCCACCCTTCTTTTTTTTTATTTTCTTTCTAAAAATTAAGTTAGATTATTTTGATATTTATTTAAAAGCTTTTTAACAGCTTTTGAAGATAAAGTTCACAAAAAAGAAAATGGGTAGTCAAGTCTCTCTATTTTCACATTTGTGAAAACATCATTTTCTCCAGATGAAAATCCTTACCATTTTCCAAACTAACACAGGAGTTTGGGCATATTCTATTCCCTTCCTGGCTCTCCTCTTCTTGGTATTTTCTTCAACATATAACTTTGTGCCACCCTCTGGTGAAGCCTTTCATAGCTGGGCCGTGGTTTTCTGTACTCCCACGGTCCATGTCTGTCCCAGACAACTTTTTACAGTCAGCTGTGGTCACTGGCCTACAGACTGATCTTCCCCGCCAGGCTGTGATATCGTAGACACCATGAGATCCTGGAAGCCTTGCTGAGGCTGCCTTTTGCTTGGGTTGCCCTGCACTTCATGTGGTGCCTACTTTTCCCCAACACTCTTCTCTGATATCCTTTTTGAGAAATTCCTATCACCTTAGGACCAGACAAATCCTCTGGGTGTGTAGCCCTAGCCATCTATCTATGTGCCACACACACACACACACACACACACACACACACACGCACGCACGCGCGTACACACACACAGTGACAGAAAGTTAATATGACAGCGAAAGAAAATATTCAGAATTTTGGAAAAAATGCCTTCAAACTTTGTTTTCATTATCATTAGCATAATATGCAATTGAGGTTTTTTAAAGACATAATTTGAGGTTACAAATCAGGGAAAATGATTTTTAGAATGTGCATGTTGGAAACAAAGTTTAGTGATAATACCATAATGGGCTTTGGCTTTTATAATGAACATTTCAAAATGCTTAGTTTCTGTGCATTTAGTAACAATGTACTATATTCTATATTAATACACATATTACAGTAAAAACATTAGGCAAAATATGGTCCAGCAATAATAATAATTTGCATTTACTGCTCAAAGCTAGTAGCCCAAAACAATTCACAAGGTGCTCTTTAATTTCTGCTCATTCCCGTCTACTACTTAATTCACCTTCATTCATCCTGAAAGGTATGTGTCTTTATGACTTTCATTAAAATAATAAAAATAAATATCAAAAGAAAAGAGAATAATCTTCTATAACTGTCTCGAATAACTGGAGAGCTGGTGGCAAGGGAGAGAAACATAAGAAATACTTAAATTTTTCTCTAAGCTTCAGGATCACTTGGAGGTGAATGCAGAAAGGTCCTTGTGGACCACATTCTAATTCGAGTGATTGACTTTGCCTGGAGTTTCGAGAGCCAAGTTTCTGAACACAATTGAGGAGACTTCTATTCTTTTATATTTTCTCTGGGAACCTCAGCAAACAGAACCCACGGAAGAGAGGAGCAGGTTTACTTGCTACAGCAACTGGCCTGAGAAACCTCCTCTACAGGGTTACAAGACTTCTCACTACATCTCAAGTTTCTCCTGGGGGAGCTCTGGCTTTCCTCCATCTATACCTCGGTTCTGAACATACATTTGGACAAAAATGCCTTGTTTCTGCACTTTTGTTATTAACATTTGATCTAATAGAGGAAGAACACAACTAAACTTGGCGGAAGTGACAGCTAAAGGCTGCGCCTAACGTGCCATTGACCGAAACCCTCCCACACAGGAAGGCTTTCTTGGACATGAGCGCCTGTTTTCCCCTGTGTTGGCTCCTTCTTTTCCTCATCGACTCTCTTCTCCACCCATCACTGTCTCCCGGTCTTCATTCCCAAACGTTCAATGACGTTCTGCTCTTTTTTATGACCATTATTGTGTGAAGACCACTTCACATGAGATTTACCCTAGTAACAAATTCTAATTGTACAATTCAACATGGTTAATTATAGGCACGATGTTGCGCAGGAAATCTCTAGAACTTCTTCATCTTGCATAACAAACTCTGTACCTGTTGCACAGCAATTCTGCATTTTCCCTAGCCCCTGGCCCCTGACAGCAACCATTCCACTCTCTGTATCTGTGAGTTTAACATGTCGCATTTAGAGATCTCATACATGCGGAATCACAGAGTGTTGGTCTTACTGTGACTAGCTTATTTTACTGAACATATTTTCTTCCAGTTTCATCCATGCTGTTGTATAAAGCACGATGTCCTTTTTTAAAGCTGAATAATATTTCATTGTGTGTATATACCACTTTTTATTTCTTAACTTAAGGATGTGCATTTAGGTTGTTTCCATTCTTGCTGCAACCAGCATGGTTCTGCAAAGTTGGGAGATGATAAGAACCTGAACTTCCAGGGACATTCTTACGCAGGACAATTTAGTTCTCTGCTTGTCTTGTCCTTATTGTCTACAGTGCTTTGTCAACCGCAAATCCCATCAAGGCTCATAAGAGTTTTCTCATAAGGAGAGCAATAGACCTCAGAAATGTGTTATACAAATATTCATTTACATTTTTCTAGACATTATTTTGTATCCTATTCTACACAAATTGGTCTTTGTTATCTTTCTCTGTTTCTCACACACATATAAACACATGTACAGACACATGCACACAAATACAAACGGTGCACATATAGTGTATCATCAATATGTAGGTGTGCATGTGTACTTTTTTCAAGGAATAAATTTGGAATACAAATACAATTATATCAATTATTGCTTGACAGAATGAGGGTGTGGAAGGTGATGAAGGGAAAGGACTCAGAAACTTTTGTTTACTTTAAATTTGTTTTTACTGGCTCATAATACATTTTTACTTAAAATAACTGTATTAATAAATCCATGCCAAGCCCTGGCTGGTGTAGCTCAGTGGGTTGAGCGTGGGCTGGGAACCAAGCAGTCCCGGTTCGATTCCCAGTCAGGGCACATGCCTGGGCTGCAGGCCAGGTCCCCAGTGGGGGCCACATGAGAGGCAAGCACACATTAATGTTTCTCTCCCTCTCTTTCTCCCTCCCTTCCCTTCTGTCTAAAAATAAATAAATAAAATCTTTAAAAATAAATAAATAATCCATACCTTTTCTGCATTCTGTTTGATATAGTTTTGCTTCTTTCATATCATTAAAGAGTACATTGACAGTTTCAGCTTTTATACACTGTAATCTTAAAATTATATTTCTGAACTGTGTTTTGTAGATTGTCTGCTTAAGGTATAATTCATTTTGGCATTTTCTTAATGTAATACACAGCCCTTGAATATACTTGGCTCCCCATTATCTCATGATTAAATGTCTGAAAAAGGCACTATTTGCTTGTAGAAAGTTCAGAAGTTTCCAAACAACCTTTCTCTCCTCAGTGTAAATATAAACAAATATTAAATTCCTTTCAATCAGATTAGTCATTGAGTTGACAGTCTACATTTGGATATCTATTTTTAGCAATCAAATTTCCTGGATTTTAATGAGCTTGATCAAATTTATGGTTCAAGGCTCTGAGTAAATACTTTTTATATAAGCAATTTCACATTGCTACCATAGTGATGGAAACAGAAGAATCTAACTTTACATTCAATGTGAAGGCTTAAAAAAAGACAATCTTTAAAATGTCTTTACTTAGGAAAAAGGCAGCTACAGATCATCTTCAATGGAGTCTTTAAATTCCAATTATGTTACTGCCATAGGCAGATTTTCCTCAGCTCTAAAAAACAGATACTAGGAAGCAACACTCTGTGATAATTATTTTCAAAATTCACATAAACCTCTTATTTGCTTTAAGTCTATCCCAAACTACATTAGAAATTATAGGTGAGAAGTGTAAAATGTAACTCCTAAGATCAAGAAGATGGTTGTCTAACTGGTGATACATACATATGTGAAGAAAGTATCCAGTCATGTAATACGAAAAATAGAGACATTTATTGAAGAAGATACAAGAAACATTATACACAACACAATGATACCTCATTCTCTTTCAAAGTAGGCACCTCAGGACCTCACAGGGTTCTCCCAATCACCATCAACTGCCCTGTTGTGTTTTCGTAAATCTCATTGACAGTCTGAAATCTCTTTCCTTTCAAAGGTGATTTGAGTTTTGGGAAAAGTCAGAAGTCACAGAGCACTCAATCTGAGCTGTAGTGGGCCTGGGTCACCTGGGTGATTTAATGTTTTACCAAAATATCTGCACAAGACATGATGCATGAGCAGGCACATTTTGGTGATGGAGCTGCCAATCACCAGTTGCCCATAGTTATGGCCTTCTGAATCATCCCAATAGCTTTTGCAAAAGAATGTTCAAGTTTAACACAAACTTTGATGCAGATTTGTTGCTCTACTTACTCAATCATTTTGAATGTGACAGCCACACATGCTCACTCATGGCGTCTACCCACCCCACTGATTAGTACAGTGAAGTCATCATTGTTCACACATGCCCACTCCAGTCCACTCTCCTTGCCTACCAGGTTCCATAGATGTTGCACAAACCGTTCTCATTGTATTAACAATGGTTGGACATTTTCGGGACAGACCTCATATATTTATACATATAATTATAAAACAAAGCCCAATATTCCATATAATGAAATCCTAAATTGTGTTATATATATATATATATGTGTGTGTGTTGGGGAGAAAATACATTTGAATAGTAGGAAATACTCTATTTTCTCTGGATTGTTTTTTAATGAATGAACCCTTCACATGAGTTTCGTTACTTGGTTGAAATTTAGGAACTTGTCTTAAACCAATAAACAGTCTGTCATAATTTATTTACAGAATGCTTGAAGAAATAAAATAAGAGGCCAATTATGATGTTGTTGTGACAGCTACAATGAATCCTTTGTGCATCTCCTAAGCTGGGCTCTGGAATGCTCTATAATTCAAAGGTAGGAAATGGAATACAGATAACGAGGATGAGTCCAGACTTAGACAGAAGCAAAGGAACGAAAAGAAGCAGCACCTTAATGAGAGTTTACCTCCATACTGAGAAGGATATGGATATATCCAAAGGGAGGTCAGAAAGGTTAACAGTCCCAGAAAACTTACATCAAAATCTGTTATCAATAGAAACTCATACCAAAATCGATTACTTGGTTTATTTTCAGTGCGCAAATAAAAGGCTCTGAAATTTTATGTGTGTTTGTCTCACCTATCGAGAGCCCGAACACTGGCCATTTCAGGTTTGTTTTAGCAGCTATACACTGGGCCTGGGCACTTTCTTTACGTGGCCTTGCCTTTGTAGTGACGCCTTCTTCGTAGTAGTAAGAGAGCTATGGGAGCTTCCAGCAACGTGTCCCCAAAGAATAAAAGACAGAGCGGGGCTAACACTTTCTTTATGTTGCTTTCTTTTTACACCAAGGAGAAGAAGAAAAAGCCTTTCTAGCACCCACGGCCTACTCATTCATGTCAGCTTCCGGGAGGCTGAGCAAGCGTCTGTTCTTTTATAAAGTAGAAATTCAGTGTTATTGGATGACTCGTGTCCACTAAAATTTTATAGGTTGAAATCGTAACCCCCAATACCTCAGCATGTGCCTTTATTGGGGAAATAGCATTGTTAAAGATATAATTAGTAAGTGAGCCCGGCTGGTGTAGCTCAGTGGATTGAGCGCGGGCTGGGAACCAGAGGGTCCCGGTTCGATTCCCAGTCGGGGCACATGCCTGGGTTGCAGGCCAGATCCCCAGTGAGGGCCATGTGAAAGGCAACCATACATTGCTCTTTCTCCCTCCCTTCTCCTCTCTCTAAAAATAAAGAAATAAAATCTTTAAAAAAAAAAAAGAAATGTTTAAATTAGTAAGTGAGATTAGGTCATTCTGCACTAGGGTGGGCTCATAATCCAGTGTGACTGGTGTTCTTACGTTAAAAAAATGTAGTGTGAAAATCAGAGTCCTGTTGTCATAAGTTAAGAAACTACCAGAATCTAGGGGAAGGCCTGGGACAGATCTGTCCTTAATGCCCCCAGAGAGAAGATAAGTGGCCATTCTGACACCTTGACTTCAGATTTCTGACCTCAGGCTGAGAGACAATAAATTTATGTTGTTGTAAGTCATCTGGTTGCGGAACTTAGTTATAGCGGCTCCAGAAAATGAGTAAATTCAGAATATGTAAAAGCGACAGGGTTTTACTCAAGTGTGGTTAGTAACATTTCCTCTAACTTAGCAAATTAGTCCAGATAACTGCTCTATATTCAATGATAACTTAAAAGATTCTGAAATGCAAGGCAGAGTCATCAAATCCTGGAAGTAGTTTTAACCAGGTTCCTATGGATTTCTTTTCACAGATTTTTAGTTCCAATTATATTTTCGTTCATGGGAATAATTCTATTTTACATGGTTACTCGGAAACATATTACCCATCCTGGAGAACGGGCCCTGTCGCCGCCACGCTCTCCATCACGTCTGCCCCGACCACAGACGCGGAGTCCCGCCGGGGGAGGAGATGTGAAGGGTAACGGGCATCCGTGCACCGCATTTTTGGAAAGATAAAAATGTTGAAAGCATGAATTCAATTACGTGATACACCCTGATGTATACTTATTTAACTTTAACACCACACCTTACTTTTTTCCTTTCTAAAGGAGAAATGAGAAGAGACACTGAATTGATTAAGTGAAAATTGATTAATTAAAGCAAGTGAACTAGAGCTAAAAAAAAAAAAAAATATGTGGTTAAGATCTGGCCACCTTCATGCCACTTTGTGCTTTGGAAATCCTGCTTATATATTGTTTGTACTTTGTGTGAGAATAAAACCTCATTTTATCTAAGGAATTTATTAGGACAAAATGTTTGTTGGCTTGAAAGTAAATAACAGGTTTCTAAATGCCAACCAAGTAACAAAACTTATATGAAGGATTCACTCATTAGAAAAATAATCCACATAAAATGCATACATATTGGAAATTGGCTAGTGCAACTGAATGGAAAAGTTCTGGAAGACCAAGGCCCCAAAAATCTTAGCTGCAGCAGAAGAGATTTAAGTAAATCTTGGTTAAAGTGAAAACAGTGTCAGGTTCAATAAGCTATGGTGATGGACTCCCATTGACCTGCCTTACTTTGCTTTAAGGGAAAAGAATATTATCATACATCAGTCTTTTGTCGCTATTGAATTCACTCTGTTGTCTATTTTTTCCCATGAGCTTAAATTCTTGATAGGGACAATAATGAGAGTAAAATGAAAGAAGACCACATTCTCTTGAAGCTAATTTCATCTCTACAGTTTTTAACCTTCTCAAAGACACACTGGTGGCTGTAATTGCTAATAGGTGACTAGACAAGCTTGGATGTTTGATTCACACCCACAGCCCTGACATTTCCCGGTAAGTTAGAAGGAATCGTGGCTCCCAGGTGATTTGTCTCAAGTGACCTATGAAGGTCTTTCTACCAGTGAAAGAAGCAAAGTCATTCTTTCCAGCTCAGGTGCTGGGTTCTGTGATGCAGAGCGCTGGTTTCAAATCAAGTTCTTTAAACACCTAATGGTTAGAGTAGGAAAAAGAATGTGGATAAAAAGCATTAGCCCCACTTAAAAGAGAGGTCTCTGAAAGTGGACATCGTCATCTAAAACTTAATAGACTTGAGAAAAACAACAAACAATACAACAAAACAAAATGTGATTGCAAAGAAACATTTTTTTTTAGTTTACTTTCCCAACACTTGCTCCTATCCATTTCTTTGCATTTAATCTTTTTTATAAAATGCATTTTGCCTGAGTATGGGTAAAAAGACTGAGCTTTGAATAATAAAAAAGCAGTTCAGCATTTATAAGCAAATTATTGAATAATAAAATCTTAGAAATTAGAAGGGACCTCATGAGTCTTTGATGCGAGTGCATTTATTTCCCAGAAAGTTTTCTTGAAACACATTCCCCCAGCCTCTGCTTGCAAAATTCTAATGAGGAGGAACTTGCCATCTTGAAAAGCAGTCCACTGAATTGAAGGGTAACTATTATTGTAAGAATTTTTTTTCAATATTCACTTTAAATGTCCACTTGTATTTCGCTTCAACTGATCTAAGTTTAAACCTATTGTCTCCCAATAAATCTGGTTCCTCGTAAAGTCTACTGACCATCCAATACGTGAATCATAGGTAATCTTTTTATAAGTGAAATATGCATCAATTTCAAGATCTTTTGCCCTCATTTGTTTTCTGAGCTTTTAGCCCACTTACCTGGGCTTGTCAACTTTTTTCTGCAAGTATGATCTGTCAGTCGAGCTCCAAACATGGAATGAAGTCGACTCAGTTGTGGATCCTGCATTTCATGAATGCATCTGAGGTCCACGTTGACTTCAGTGGTGACTTGATCATCCTGCGGACTCACATTAATCTTCTAGTTGGCTAAAATGGTTCTAGCGTTTTAACCCAATTTGCTGTTCAAACTTGCCTCTCCCTTACTCCTTCGAACCACATGCTTTCTGACCCAAGCGCAGGGTATCACATTTGTCTCTACTAAATGTCATCTTCTTAGACTCAACGTACTGTTTCAGCCTGTCAAGATGCTTTTGAATCCTGATTCTGTCATCCCCTGTATTAGTTATCTCCCTGAGCTTGTTGTCAGCCACAGATTTGATAACAGGCCTTCTTTGTCCTCATCCAAGTCAATGATAAAAATACTAAAGGGACCAAGGCAAGGAAAGCGCAGTGCTGCTGGCAACCCTCCAGGTTGGGAATGCTGTGTGTGTTTGAATTTCTTTCAGCCAGATGAAAATCTGCTCAGCCACATTAACATTTCATACATGACTCTCGCTCACATCTAAAGATATTTGGAATCGAGTCCCTGCTTTCTCCCTTGTTATTATCTTGTCTTTATTCCGAGCACGTGTGGTTTTCCAGCCACACTAGCAATATTTTCGGTGCTTTTAAAATACTGGGCTCCTTTTCTATCTCAAAACTTTTGTGATTTTTGTTCCATTTACTTGAATTACTCTTCTCTCAAATATTTGCATCACTGGCTCCTTATCATTCAGGTTTTAGCTCAAAAATCACCTCCTGGAACAATGTTTCTCAACCTCTATTTCTCAACGATTGACATTTTGGGCTGATAATTCTTGTGGGAGACTACTCCTCTTGGTAATCTTTTATGCTTGTTATTGTGCAGGTCTTGTATTTATTTTATTAAATGTATTTCAATATGTATTATTATGTTTATATTGTCTTGCATAGAGTTAGTTCCTTTTAAAGTAAATCTTAAACACAATTATTTAAAATAGTTTCTTTTCAACCTGAATCTTTCTTAGTGAACATCTTCAACATTATTAAAAGAGCTATTCTATAATATAAAATCTGCCTGTGTACCTTTTATTGGATTAAAGGCTGTTTTAGGCATCTCACCTGGTTATTATGTTACACACAGCTAAGTGTTCTCATTTTGCTTACATAAATTTTTATTCTCCTTCCACTAATATAATTCCTGAAATAAAGATACTCTAAAATCACACTTCATGATTCTGTTCACCCATCTCCCAATAAGACACTGAGAAATCAAATTAAAATTCCTAGGAAGTATTCTTACAAAACAAAGTAGAAGGCAAGAAGGGCAATGATCATTTTTCTCTCATCTAGGACTGGATAAGCAAAGTAGATAAAAGTGCTGTGATTCCACCACCTATGCACCAGCCTCCTGTCTGCTTTGGCATGATTGTCAACACAAGTGGTCGCCCCTACTCCTTTCTGCCAATTTGTTCCCCCTGCGCATCACTGAATAGCTTCCTTGACATTGTGGAGTTGTCAACAGCAGCAGCCCAACGCATTGTACTTACCCCACCTCTGTTTCTTGTAACTAGGCTATTACTCAGTTGAATGCAAATTAAGGACAGGTATATTATCATGTTCAGTGTTACATTCTGCATGGCCTTCGTGTTAATTATGTACTAATACACAGGTATAGACAAATGTGTCTTCTCTTTCCTTTTCTCTTTTTCTTTGTCTGACTTATAGACTGTTAGAGAACTCCTGTTAGAAACAGGAGACATATCCAAACATCAAGAGAGTAAAAACTTTCTGCTTGACTCTCCCGAATGACTACAATAAGGCAAGAAAGAAAAACTTTAGCTAGTAGGTAACAATCAGTCTAAACTGTTGATAATTACTTATTAGAGGTTAGATTAAGACATTAATGAAAATAGCTCTGATTCACAATCTTCCACAGAGGTTAAATTTCAAGTTGAGTTATTGGCATCAGTGGACACTTGTGTAAGATAGATTACCAGCCCAAGTTCACTGAGACCCCCACACGCATAAAACTAAACAAATTTTATCGTAACTTTAGAATTTTTGCATTAAATTTAATTTATCTGAAAACCAGGTTCTGTGACCTGCCAGTGTAGTTTCATAAGCAAAATTTCATTGCAGCTATTTTTATACTAAAGCAGTTTGCTTCAGTCTTGAACCATAACCACTTTGTCTGAAAAATTTAAATAAATAAATGCCTACACATGTGTGCACATGCTCATATATCTTCATATTAAAGAGGGAAGTACATTGCTTCTTGATGGAAGTGCTTCTCGCACAAGCACTATGCGTGTTAGCACGCAAAGTTCTTAGAAGTGCTGTAGCAAAAAAGACCAGTCAAATCTGATTCACCTCATCATTTCATCAAATTATTTCACCATGGGTAACTTTGTCCAATAGACACATATGATTGTGTGTGTTTCACCAATAACAGCTTGGTAAAAAGCAGGTTATGAAACTTTCTATATACTACTATGGCACTTCTGTAAGAAGAGAACTATCATTCTACATATTCCAAAATGATTATTTTTAGGTAGTATTACTTCCTTATTATTGCTATTTAATTTTTCTACATATCTTCTTCTTTTAGCAAAACTGTATATATGTTATAGGCACTATAAGAAAAAATAAAATGGTAAGTTATGATCAAGAAGAAATGACTATATATATATATATATATATATATATATATATATATATATATATGATTTCCTTTAGAATACCAGGAATAATATTATAAGGACAGGAATTATAAATCTTATGCCAATTTTTATATACTACCTTATTTTAAAAATGAATTTCATTTTAACTGAGTATTCATCACTGCAATGTTGTGATATAATGAGACCTATTTTTTGGTCTTCATCCACAGTTTCTGGAGCACAGCTCCCAAAACACTTGTCATTTTCTATGTAGGAGCTATAGAGGCTTCTTTAGGTACAATATTTAGTTTTGTTCTCAGTCCCAGAAAGAGTTCCAGAGTAATAAAGTTGAAATGGGTATATTTTGTTATTTATAGCAAGTCACCTTCAACCACACATGAGTTTTCATAACAAGTCCCCTACCGCTGCACATAAGTTTATGTTAATGAGGTGATTTTTGGATAACTGGTGAGGATAGGGATTGGTTGCCACGGAAACCTAATATATAACCAGAGGGTTGAAACCTTTAACACCATCCCCAACCTCCCAGGAAGGGACAGGGTCTGGAGACGGACTTAATCACCAATGGCAAAAGATTTCATCAAATATACCTGCATAATATATTCTTCATAAAAATGAGAAAAGGATGAGGTTTACAGAGCTTTCAGGTTGATGAACAAAAATGCATACATACACCAGGAGGGTGGCACCCCCAAAATTCCAGAGGTACAGAAGCTCATGTACTCAGAACTTTTCTGTACCTGTTCTGTATATCTCCTCATCTGGTTATTCATTTGCACCCTTTAATATTCTTTGTAATAAAGCAGTAATCAAGAAAGTAAATTGTTTTCCTGAGTTGTGTGAGCTATTCCGGCAAATTAATCAATCCCAAACATATGTTCACAGGAACACCCAATTTATAGCCAGTTGGTCAGGAGAGCAGGTAACATCCTGGACTTGCAGTTGAGGGTGGTCTTGCAGGACTGAATCCTTTACCTGGTGCTAACTCCAGGTAAATAGAGACTGGATTAAGTTACACTGTAGGACCCTTTCTGCTGTCACAGAATTGCCTGATGTGGGGAAAAGCTCATTTACTTGTTATCATAAATGAAGTATTGTATGGACTAGAGGAAAAAAAAAATAGGAGGGTTTTTTTCTTAAAAATCATTGATGAAGCTAGTTAGAAAACGACAAAATTAGCTACATGTTTAGCCTTATCTACAAGTTTTAACCTAGCATGTTTTCTTAAATAGAATGAGAAAAACCCACACTATATGTATTAACACTGTTTGTGTACCTAAGAATCATGCAAACAATGTGGGTATTCATTTCTACCTCTTCACTCTCCACAGTGTGGTGTTATGCTACAGGCGTTGGCTCTAACAAAAACGTCGTGAATTGGGTGTGGATAAGGTAGAGAAGTAAGTCATTGAACTTGGGTTGAGGAATGTGAGCTCTTGCCCCGGGTTTGGAAGTCATGAGCAATGCATTCTGGTCAGATCATTCAGTCTCCCGGTGCTACATTTTGCAGTTTAAATGACACAGCAATGTGGCTGCAGAGTATGTTTTACGATTTGGCAACATTCTCAGGGGTGCACACTAAAGCCAGAAGTCAGGGGCTTCAATCACGCAGGATATGGATGCCAAGTATTAATATATCAGTTAAGGGACTGTGTTATGGGTGTTTTGTAAAATGAATTTCCATCTGATCTTAATCTGATGAGGTAAACACTCCAATATAGGTTTGTTCAACCAGAGTACTTCCTCAGTATCGAAGTCACAAGAAAAGGAGTGGATTCCTTTTCCCAGGAGCAGTTGACAGTCTTCACAACATCGTACCGAGATCATTCAAGAACCAGCTTACCGCAGGGAGTGACCATGTGCTTGAAACTTCTGATAATGGCTTTATTTCATTTCTTGAGCTAATATGTGTAACTCAAATTATGTTACCTGACTTATTTTTAATTCAAAACAAATGAATCCCTTTAGTCAAGCCCTCAGCATGGTGCTAGCAAAGCCAGATGGCCGCTGCGAAAGGCCACCCAAGACAAAGATGAAAGGGACCATGATCCAATCGGCAAGGTAAGGGGTCATGGGCAGCAACATCATGGAATTATAAAGCAATTCTCCACACTTGAGGGAAAGTGTAATTATGTCATTTAAAAGCTGAAATAGTTATTTTTAAGATCAAAACACTCTATCTATTTGTAAGATGAGGGGGATAGAATCCTTATGGATTATAATGATTTCAATTCTAAAAGAAAGACATACTTCACACCACCAGGGAAAAAACGAAAATAATATTACCTCTAAAGAGAGCCAAAACAGGAAATGTCAAAAGATTCAACCTGAATGTAGGTAAATATGAAGATATCAATGTCATAAATTGACTGAGACGGCCTGTGTGAGGCCACTTTTCGGTGGTAAAGAGGGTGTTATTTAAAGTGCCCCCCCCTTTGATAAGGGTTGAAGGTAGCGAAGCTAAGTGGGTGGCGAGGGGTGGTCTGGGCAGGGTGCTGCCGAGGACACCGTCCAGAGAGGTGATGGTGCTGACGGTTTCGTGACTTTGTCCAGTGGTGACTCCAGAATTTGTATAACACTTTGCATTAGAATAATAACACTCCCAACATGGATATTTTTAGTATTGAAAATTTAACAAATAAACCAATCACAGCTATCATAAAAGGAGACCTAAAGAACTATACACACGTACATATACACACACAATTGATGCTGGATAATTCAATCTGCCTGGAGAGAAATTGAAACAGAAACGTATATAAGAATTAAATCAAGCCACAATTACTTCCAAGAAAGGATTTTTCCCCCACAAGCCAGACTGTGTATAGTAAATTGAATACACTATATGATTTTTATTCAAATACTGACACAATTGAGAATTGCAGAAAACATAGTCGAATAAGTCATTTCGACATCTGCGTCGAGACTGGAATACATTTACTCAAAGCTTACACAACCAATTTATTATCTTTTTTCTTAGGAAATGGGAATAATTTGATAGATGGAGCCCATCAGTTCAGACAAGATCCTTTAGTGGCATACTTGGGTTCTGTAGGGAAGTTTTACTTCATTTTATTTCAAATTTAAGACAAGTACGTCAGTTGGCAGCCCACAGTCTCCCATATTTATTTATTCTATTTTTAGTTACTTGTATCTCTTTGTTACTAATTTTAGTGGGATGATACTGGTTAATAAGTACAACATAGAGTATACAGAAGTCATGTTAAGTGATACCCCTGAAGTTTCCATAATTTAGTTACTTGTCTCTTACTATGCTACACCTATGTATACTGAAGCTTTAAAGAAAATCTCCTCCTGGCTCCAGGTGCTCATCAGCCATCTGGAACTGCTTCCCAAGCTTCATCCATTATGCAAATGAGATGTAGTATTTTTCATGTTTTATCTACTGATACTAATACATTAATGTTGGATGTTACAGCACCAGCCCCTGGGAAGACATTGCCTTTTCATCAGTCATTGGCTTGAGCTCACACCTCATTACTTTTAATGGGGCTGTGGCACTTAAGGTCACTGGGCTCCTAACAGCCGCTGCCTAGGGTGTTGCCCATAAAAGCAATTTTCTCTATTTAAGGGAAGTGGTTTCTCTGTTTAGCTCTTTTCCTCCGGTTTTTAAATCTCATTTAGTGTTTTTGTCACTGTGAAATTTCCATCACTTGGAAACAGATAATGAGTATTTCATTGAACAAGTGGAACTGTCTTGCAGAACTTTAGGTAAGCGAAACCATTTCTGGGAAAGTTTTAAAGAAAAAATTCCATTGGAGATTATATATATGATACATAATATATAGAGATATCTATATGTGTTTTTATAACAGCTTCCAATTATTCCTCAAAACAAGTTCTTCCTTTTAGCACAATAAGCGGTTAAATCATGAAGCACTGCAGTGACGAACAGGTTGGTTTCACTCCTGGCTCTTCCATTGTCCAGATGTGTGAGTTTGAATAAGTTACTTAATCTCCCTGTGCCTCAGTTTTGCATCTGTAAAATGGGAATAAGAAAAATTACCTCATAGGCACATATATAGACACATAATATAGGTTAAGTGGTTGTTAAAGAAAATTGCATTGATAATAAAGATCTACAAATTTAGAAAAAAAATTAAAATGTGTGAATAAAAGTTCAAACTGTTATCTAAATAAAGTTGTTAAAAATTAAATAATAAAGGCAAGTCTATTTAATGCTAATAAGCATAAACATTAATAGTATGTTTAATTTTTAAAGAAAAAAATCTTAGCCATGACTGGTGTGGCTGGATGGGTGGAGCTGTAGTCCCATAAACCTAGGAATCTCCAGTTCAAATCTTGGTCAGGGCACATGCCTGAGTTGTGGGCCAGTTCCCAGGGAGTGTGCTAGAGGCAACTCGTTGACGTTTCTCTCCCTTTTCTCCTCTCTCTCTAAAAAATAAATGAATGAATGAATAAATAAATAAAATCTTTCTTAAAAATCTTAAAATTTATGCAAAATGTAATTTAGAAAGCCTTACTAGACTGATAATCATGAAATAACTGTATCTACTTTAAAAGCACTTCCTAGAAAGGCACCAGATCTGGAAAATACTCCAGGAGATATGTTTCAAACATGTAAGAAACAGAAAAGTCCAACTCTGTATAGACACCTCTGATGCCTCAGTGTACATGTATGTTTCTGTGTGCCATCTTACATAAATATAGTTGTAAAAACATTAAAACAAGTTAGCAACTTTCATCTACCACAGTATTAAAATAATATCCTTATGAATTTGGGTATATTCCAAAAATGCAATTATGTTTCAACAATGAGAAAACCTTAACATTTGTCATCAATTCTTAAATTAGAAGAGACTTGGACTTACTATCCAAGATGCCAGATTTAGCACAGGAATAAATCTTTTCTCTCTCTCCAAAATTCACTGATACAGCACAAAATGAATAGGAAAATGTATATTAGTAACAGCTCTGGAAAACAGGAATAAATACTAAAAGCAGCAGGTATTTGAGGGATGGTAATTGAACAAAGTCTCAAAGGTGGAAGTAAAGGTAAATTTAATATATTTGATTAAATATATACTGAGAATGATTTAATGCCAGGAAAATAGAAAGCATGTTAAAGGACAAATTAACAATTCAGAAAAAATTTGCAACTTCTATGACAAAGGATTCATTTTCTCTATGTATAAAATCACTTACTAGTCAACAAGCAAAAGCTCTCTAAAAGATACAATGGTCTGGCTACGCAGGAACTGTGTCTTAGTGAAAATATATATATATGCTGCACCCCTAACACTCATAATAACATACAAGGACACAGGTGCACACACAAAAACATGTGCAAACACTCAAATGCAAACATATACACACATACTAAAAATTATCCAACATTGTCAACATGTGTAAAGTAAAACAAGATAACAGGCTTCCCAACATACTTAACAAAAACGAAGAGAGAAAGAGAGAACAACAGTGCAGAGTATTGAACATATTTTGAAGGAAATAAGTTATCACAATTATTCTGAATAGTTGCTTTTTTTTTTTTTTATTGCAAACTTCAAAGTCAATGTTGTGGTTTTGGTTTTTTCTTTCCCCCTTTTACCATTGCAAATGGCTGGAAAAAGCCCTGGCTGGTGTGGCTCAGTGGATTGAGCATCAGCTTTAGAATTAAGGGTTCGCCAGTTCGACTCCCAGTCAGGGCACATGCCTGGGTTGCAAGCCAGGTCCCCAGTAGGGGGCACACGAGAGGCGACTACACATTGATGTTTCTCTCCCTCTCTTTCTCCTCCCTCCCCTTCTCTCTAAAAATAAATAAATAAAATATTTTTAAAAAGAAAATGGCTGGAAAAGTATATTAATTCAATAGTCCAAGAGATGTTGAAAAACTTCAGCAAATGCTGTTCAAGTCACTTATCAAAATATGTTTGCAAGTGTTGTGAAAAGTTTCTGTGCCTTGAGAGTAGCAATATCGTTTGCAATGACTGTTACAAATGTTTTGCAAAGCCAACTATTGAAGATTCTGATTAATTAATGTTAAAGAACACTTTTGGTTATATTTTTAGGAATATCCATATTTCCAATATTTAAAAGAAAAAAATTTATTCTGATGTTTTTATATCTTTCATTTAATAATGTCTACATTGTAGCTGAAAATAATGTTTTTAATTATACATATAATAAATGCAACTTTGCAGTGTTTTTCATTTTTTTCACATTTCATCACATAATAATGAAATGTATCTCTCAGGTACGCATGAACTACACAATCATTTTTTCAGCTACAACCCCTGCAGTGTTAAATCTTCTACCCCAAAATCCCATGTGAGTTGTGAGTGCAAATTCCCAGCCAGTTTTGACTGGCATCCACCACGCTGCTAAGTCTGCTCAGTATCTCTGCCCCTTCTCTGCCCGCCGTGATCCAGAAGCAGGTTGGACAGTTTTGTGGCTGCGTGCACACGTACAGCATCTCTCTCTGGCTTGTGCACCTTCTCCCGGGAGTATGGAGTCACAAACCTGCTGTGGCTTCAATCTGCCACCTCCAGGTTTCCTTCAGCCCCGCCCTCATGTTGGGGAGTGCCACCCTTTGTATCACCTTGGGGATCTCTCCCTTCAGCCCAGCAATCTGGCCAGATTCCCCTGTAACATTAGTAAAGACCTTTTTGAATGAAACTGATACAATATGTCAATTTAAAGTAAATTGAGTTAAGGGGAAATTTACTGGATTGCAAAACAGGAAAACTCATGGTAGGAACTTGCTTCAGGTCCAGTGGGCTCCAGGCCTTATGGATAGCTACTTCCAGCTCCCCATTCCTCACACCTCCTTTTGTTCTGCTTTGCCTTCTTGAGGTTGCAATGTTGTTTGGTAGCAACTGTGATCTTCCATTCAACTAGCTTGGTGACTGTGTTTGTGTCCCTTTCCCAGTATCTTCAGTAAGTCAGAGGTAGTGGTCACAGGAGAGTGCTTACCACACGCTTTTCTCCGCAACTAGGAAGCAGAGTCAGTACTGTAAAGAGGGGCCTGCCTGGGTCTCAAACCACTGAAAAGAAAAGCACCCCCTGCCGATAGAGGGTGGTGGAAGATTAAGATGCGGATATCCTTGAGGCCTTCAATCCATGGCTCTTGAAACAAGTTTCACACCATGAATTTCTCTATATTGTCATCCAATAATATCCCTTTAGCTTAACCTTGTTTCAATTGTCATTTCTATTTAAGCAGTTCTTGGCTAAAACTGTAGACTGAGAATGGGAAAAGAGATGCTGCTTATATGAACAGGGATTATCCACTATTATGTGATTTCAGATACTTTCAGTGTGTATATGCACACCTGAAGACATGTAAAATATGACATGCTAACTTGGAGGAATGTTAAGGGACTTTCTTTTTTGTTTATTTGAATTATCTTTCTTTTTTGGTCTAAAAATGAGCATAGATTATTTGTGTATTGGAAGCGCATCTTGACTAAAAGATACAAAATAAAAATTTACTTTAGAGCCCTTTGTTTGGATCTGGTGGGCATGGGTAAAGAAGCAACCTCCAGTGAGTTATTTAACTTTCTTTTTTTTGGTAAGGCTAGCTGTCCCAAGTGTCTGTACATTTCTTTCCTATTGTTGGGGCCAACTGCATTGCTTTTCAGAGGTTAGAAATTAATGTCACATATTCATTCTAAACTTAATTCAATGTAAACACATAATACGTTTTCAGAAAAACCTTAGTTTTATTCAATGTTTCTTGAAGCGTGACCCTGGACCAATTCCATCAGAATTACTGCAGTAATGGTTAAAAATGTGATGTAACAGACTCCACATTAAACACAAGCAGAATATTTGGTTGAGGCATGGATCTCTAAGACTCTTAATAAGATGATCTTTATATCCTCCAACTTTATAAGCCAACAGTCTAGTGTGATAGACACTCGCTGTGTTTTTATGTTATAACCTGAGTTAGAATTTATTTAAATTACTGTATTTTGGGGACTATAAGACACATTTTCCCCCCGAATGTGAGAGGAAAATGGGGGTGCATTTTATAGACCGAATGTAGCTGAATTATAGTATGAATGTTATTTATGTTATTAAATATTTTACCACATTTTTCGCTTCAAAAATTTATTTTTCTCCTCTAAAACCTAGGTGTGCCCAGGTGGTGTAGCTCAGTGGATTGAGCGCAGGCTGGGAACCAGAGGGTCCCGGTTCGATTCCCAGTCGGAGCACATGCCTGGGTTGCGGGCCAGGTCCCCAGTGAGGGCCATGTGAGAGGCAACCATACATTGCTCTTTCTCCCTCCCTTCGCCTCTCTCTGAAAATAAATAAATAAAAAATCTTAAAAAAAAAATAAAACCTAGGTGTGTCTTATGGTTCAAAAAATATGGTACTTTTTACAAGTAGTCATTATTATGTAGTTATCAAAAACAAATATCTTTCTGTGCATGTACTGTAGGTGATTTTCAACTGAAAGCAAATATGTCATATCCAGATCAAGGGGACAAATTAAGAAGTAACTTGTATACCCTTAAAGGCAGAATGAACATTTTTATTTGCAGAGTCAGGTCTTAGCAAAAAAATATATGAATAGGCTTTAGTATTCAAAGAAAATAATAGAGTGAAACAATGTTTTGTTTTCTTTTGTATTGTTTTCCTGCCTTTATACAGAAGAGTGAAACATATCTAAGAACAGCAAGAGATTAGAATAGAGATAGAGCTAAAAGAAAATGGAACTTGGGATAAAGTTTTAGCAAATAAGAGAATCGAGTGCTACTGAATTTGAAAACTAACTCTCACTACAATTTATTTTTTATTATGATCCATGCTCTGAGTTCATTCATTGCAAGAATTCATGATGTCAATTTTCTGAGTCATTTTCATAACATTCCACAAAGCTGGATGCTGCATCTGAAAGGGTTCAGAGGATTGTCAACACAGAGCTCTTTCTAAGAATGAATATAATGAGAAAATATGTAGAAAATACTTTATAAACTGTTAGGTATATTTCAATTATACAATATTATTTGTCATTGCTTTTGTTTAACAGGCCGAAGGTAAATCTATGTATTAACACCATTTTCACCATACTGACACTAAGAACTCTCAATAAGTACCAGTAACATTTACTGTAGGAAAAGATTAAGAATACAAAGACAAAAATAGTATTTATTCATTCATTTAGCAAACAATGTTGAATCCTTGCTGTGGACTAGGCCCTATTAGTGTTTTGAGAAGCAGTTTAACAGGGTGGCAAAAGTAATAGTAAATATATTGCAGCATATATGTGTTTTGATGGGGGAAATGCAGAAAGCTCTGGGCTATGTGTTAGGGATGTTTACCCTAGATTTCCAAGGTCAAAGGAATTCTCCATAAAAGGAAATGCTGATACCAATCTCTGCAAGATGAGAAGCAGTTTACTAAACTGCTAATGGCTGGTGCCTGGAGGCTGTAAATCGAGGACTGTTGAATGTTTTTATGTTTGGGACACAGATTTTGAATAAGAAACCACTGAGAGATGAGTCTGAAGATTGTTATGAGACTTCTATGCTGAGGACAGTGGAAGATCACGGAAAGGTGCTGCTTGAAGGAGCGTAGATGATGTAAAACAGGGGTCGCACACTTGCTCTGTCAAGGGCAGTCAGTTACTACTTAAGGCTCCTCGGACCACTTGCTAAACTCTACCTTTGCACCACAAATGCATCATAGATAAGATGTAAACAAATGAGCATGGCGTGTCACAATAAAACCTTACTTACCAAAACGGATGGGGGCTGCATTTGACCCATGGTTTGTCCACGACTGATTTCGAGTTCACTTTGCCTGAAGAATGAAGAATGGATCTTAGAGAGGCAAGGGTGGAGACAGAATATATAAGATACTGTTGCAAAAATTCAAGTGCAAGAGTTTTAACTAAGAGAATAACGGTGACTCAATAAATAGAAGAAGAATACAGAAATTATTAGAAATGTAAAAGATGTGGAAGTTGGTGAAAAGAAAGATGTAAATGGAAGCAACAGATGCAGGCTAAGGTTGACTCGGGCCACTGAGAAGATCATTGTAGCATTTACTGAGAGAGCGGACACAGATCTGAAGCAGGGTTGCTGTTAAGTGGAAGAGGAATGATTCCCGTCATATACAACAGAAATCTCAGTATTGTGACACCCAGACTGTGCTGATGGTTAGTAAGTCAGAAACTCAGAGCTAAGGTCTGGGGTGCAGAAGTGGGTTAGATGCTCCAACTCTGAAACTCTATTTATAAGAATATTGAAACAAAGAAATATCCAAGCCCAAATTTTAAAAGAAAGTACCACCAATTGGTGAAGCCTATATCTTGTAGCACATCAGTGTGAGGGAGAAGGTAAAGGATGATGGTACTGAGAACAGAACTGAAATGTTGAATGACAGAGTGTAAAGCGTTCTGCATTAGTGTAGCATAGAGTGCTGAAGGACAGACTCTTTTCCTTTCTAAACTTTATAATGCTACAGTGATCTCGTAACTATTATAAAACTGACATAATAAATTGGGAATGTTAAAATGTAATTATTACCCATGGATTCAATCTGAAAATGACAGCCTTGTGGTCCTGCACAGAGTTAAAGCAGCCCAGCTATTTCACCGACAAGAAACTATCGATTTTGAGGGAAAGGTTTTTAAGCCAATGATGAGAATAAAAGGTGTTCTCCTACTGATAATTGCGATGTCTGTTAAAATTATCTCTATGGGTATTAATATATTAAGCCCAATATTGACTGCTGTATTGTGTATGCTCTTTCTTGTTTCTTTACGTGGCAAAAATAATAATTTTCCTAAATATTTTTTCTGTGTGATAGAATTTTATGATATTGTGTTTTGTGACTGTACAGGCTTAGGGAAAATCAGAACCCCCAAAACAACAACAACAACAAAAAGAAACACAACTACTTTCAACAAATGCCAAAAATATATGTGTTAAACGTATCCCTCTAAAGATATGCAATAAAATGTTTCACCATGCATGTTTATATTTTTTTAGATCAAGGAAATAAAATAATAGCAATATCCAGGGTCGTTTCCCCAACTGCCTGCTGCTTAAGTTGCAATTGCTCTATTTTATTAGAAGTTTGAATGTCATGATCCTAAAGCTTTTATCTGGATGATGTGATTCTTAACGTTGTGTGATACTTGAGGGCATACTTGTTCATAACCTAGGGTAAATATTTTATCACCTCCTTAGTAAAATTTCCATACATTTACATTAAGTATGTCTAAATATCCGAGAACAAATGTAAAGGGTGAAGGGAAACATTTCAGGGTTTATTACAGCAGAGAACAATGTACTATATTTACCTTCTGCGACATTATCTCTCTTCTCACATATTCTGAACTGAAAGGTGGCCTTTGCATTTCACTTTGCTGAAGAAAGTTAACTAGCTACTATTTTGTGTAACAAGGATAGTTGCATCTCCTGGCTTCAAGTTAAAATATATGCATAAATATAAGTCTGAAATCTCATTGCCATATACACTGGCTTTTATTTTGAAAGTTAAGACAATAATATGAGTGAATGATGACTATTAATGCACTTAACTATGGCCCTAATCTGGTGCTTATCCACTGGGAATGAACTCGCTGAGTTGAATTTTATATATGTAACTGTATTATGAAGGCTTGTGCAATCAACTAAGGTATTCTAGATGGAATACTAGCATGTCTTGGTGAACATTTTATGACAGTATTAAGTGAAAAGTCAATGAACAGTACCAGAAGAAAGAACCTATTATAAATCAAAGACAAATTATAATGAATCACAAAAAAATTTACATGATAAATGCAGTTAAAACATGCCATCCGGGATTTAAACACAGCCAAGGTTCATGATTTCACATCTTTGCTTTTCTCCCCCAAGCATGGTTTTCCGTGATCCATGAGACTTCATCATGATGGAGTTTATCATTCATTGAATGCTCTACTTCATGTCATGGATTTTTCAGGACAATGTAGCTTGGATGGATCAGTGTTCAAGAAATATTTGAGAGTCACGTGGAAGAAAGTGCTATCTCTCATAAGATCATATTAAGAACAGTAAACTTTATGTCACATCTTTCTATTCATATTTTAACTAGTTAAGTGGTTAAAGTTTTAACTTTTCTCTAAGTCCTATAAGAAAAATATAAACTAGCTCAGCAGTGATAGTAATGGCAAAATAGCCACTATGGCTAACTCCAGTCATACAGCCAAGCAAAAATCTGACTTCTGTTCAAAGACATAAGATTGAGTGTTGGCATTTATGACTTTGTCATATTAGCCAACTAAAACTTGGAAAAAATGAAGTGCTCGAGATATGAACTCCTTAAGAATTTTATGCAAATCAATTCCCTCAATAGTTCTGCTTCATATTATCTCCTTCTTAATTCTTTCCTTGTTTAAATTTGACAGCATTCTTCATGTAGTAAAATATTTCTGAGAGCATTGACTATGAATTCAGAATGAGATACAAAAACCTTGAAGTTGAAATACATATTTTAATGCCATTAACTATCTTAAGCAATATGAATTCGATCAGCTTTGCTGCAAAATTTTTAACTCTTTGTCTGTATGTTTCTTTGTTTCTTAAATATAATTCAGCTGGCTATTATTTTTAGGAGCACATTTTGAAACAAGCATACAAAATTGTAGCCTTTAAAATTTTCTGCATTCATTACCTAATATGAGAGCTAATCCAACTTTATTCATCCCCCTGAAATTTGAGTTTGATTTTATATTAGTGCTTAAAAAGAATTCCGATTAGAAAATAAATAAAAACCTTGTAAATACTCCTAATTTCTCCAATTTCTTCATCATTTTGGAATTCACAAAGCATGCACAGGCTGGTTAATACCATGCAAGTATTCTGAGAAATAGTTTAATTTCCTGGGGACTGAAGGCAAACTGTTTACAAAATAATTCAGAGTTAATTTACGCCTGGAAAGAGCAGTATGTGATCATGAAGTCTGGGATAAAAGAGAAAAGAAGAGGCAGATATTAAAAAAAGACAAAGACAGAGATTAGAGTTGTTTAGTAATATTATCACTTAATCCTTCACCTGTGTGAGCTTGTGCTAAAATCCTCTCCAGTGTCTCCAACCCTTGGAACATTATTTATAAGAACATAGATTATTTACCCAAACCATGAAAAATACTACTTACCATGTATTTAGGTTCATGTTCTAGCCAGAAATCTTCTGGAGGGAATAGTTTGCAGAATTCCGGAGGCATGAGGAGGTATAATGGAAATAAACACACACACACACACACATATATTGAGAGTATGTCTGTGTGTGTGCTATGTAGGTGTCTTTTCCCTTCCTACTTTCTGTGTTTTCAAAATAAGTCTCTCTAATTTGAGCATAAATTTGACGGTTTCCAAAGTCAAATCCACTGTGGTCATCCAAATATGTTCATGGCATTTAAAAATTTCCTGACCAGTGTGGCTCAGTTGGTTGGACATCAACTGGCAAAGTGAAGGGTTGCCAGTTCAATCCCTCTTCAGGGCACATACCAGGGTTGTGAGTTTGGTCCCAGTTGGGGCACATAGGAGAAGTAGCTGATCAATATTTCTTTCTCACATTAATTTTTATCTCTCTTTTTTCTCCTTCCTTGACCCTCTCTCTCTTAAAGTGAATAAAGTAAACCTTTAAGAAAATAAAATAAAATAAAAATTAATTTTTATTTTCAAAAGCATGATTAGGAGTAACTAAAATTATTTTGAACCGTATTCAAACATAAAGAATAAAATGAGGGATGAATTAAGATAATCATTAAGGAGTTTTCAATGATAATGATATTAAATCTCAGATGTACCTTCTTGTTTAAAAGTTTATATATTTTAAACTGATAAACTAAATAGAAACAGAGGCATGGATACATGCAACAAACTGACAGCTACAGGAGGGGCGTAGGGAGTGGAGAGCTGGTTGAAAGAAGGTGAAGGGATTAGCCAAAGAACATATATGCATGATCTGTGGACATAGACAACAGTGTGGTGATGGCCAGAGGGGAGGGAGGGGCAAGGGCTGAGTGAAGGGGGAAAAGGGGAGGAATACGAAGCCCTCTGTAATAATATAAACAATAAAAATAAAGTTAAAAAAGAAATAACAGTATATATATTGTTTACTTTTGCATAATAAAGAATGTTTAAAAGCATTTAATACAATTGCATGAATAATCATTACATATGTAATTATATAATCATTATTCTTTATCCTTATAATTATTAATATTTGTATCCAGCTGTCAATTCCAGAAGGCATCGGTTTTTAGATTTATTCAGTAATTGTCATTGAAGGAGATGACCCATTTTAAGAAATTAGTTTATACAAGCACAAGGCCTGACCAGAGGTGTCTATTTATGCGTTTATATGGAACAGAAGTTAAGTTCTACCATGAAACATAAATCTTGTTTTCAACCTCATCTTCATCAATCTTCTTTTTTCTGATATTACAACTCTTTTCTACTTTCTCAACTGAGAACAAAAAATTTTTCTCTTTCCTCAATTTTTTTTTTTGACCATGCTCTCCTCTCTCACTCTCAGGCACCTCATGAAATTTTAACAACTGACTCATAGGTTAGACATATTTCCCACTTCAAAGATGAGAGAACTGGGACAATGCAGTTATTGACTTGTTCAAGGTTGTACTGAGTGTCAGAAATTCCAGTCAAGGACAGTTCTGTCGGATTTCTGTCCTTATGTGTCCATCCTGGATATTTATTTTTGGTAAGTGTTATTTTCCTTCCCTTTCCAGCTGCTTCAATGTCAAACCACTCAAAGGAGAATGAATGGGTTAATGGCTGGCATAAAGACAAATGTAATTTTTTGAGCTGCATGTTGTGGTGAACAGCTTTGAGGTTCTTTATTTCTACACGTTAGTAACTATCTTCCTGACCCATTCACCCAGCTTCAAGGTTGCTGTCTTTGGAACACTCTAACTTTTTAATACCAGTTTATCCCCGGAGTGCAGCTAGCTGTCAAACGCAGCCTTCTCAGCAGCTGAGACTGATCCCCGAGTTGGCAGAGTGTCACCGAAGGACATGGTTCTCCTTGTATCTTGCACTATACTCGCAAAGGTGTTGGCAATGTCACTGTCTGCCCGTGCTCACAGCCACTCCAGTTGTCAACTTCTTGACTGACAAATTTGCAAATCTTTCACCATGTATTTCTTGCCCCCAGAGTTACAGGCCTTAGGTGGCAATGTGTCTACTGAATGCCATCATAACGTGTCAGAAGGATGACTTAGCACCCTTCTTGATTTTATTTTTGATGAAACTTTGTAAAATTTATTGAGGAAAAACTTATTTTTTTTCAGGATCTACATCTACCTCAAAATCATTTCCACGTCTTCCACTTCTACTGTTGAAGCTTCAGTAGCCTTATCATTGTATTTCTTTTCTACGTCATAAGTTTCTTCCATTACTTTACTTTTTCTTCTACATTTCAGCTTTCTAAACAAACAAACAAACAATACAAATGATTTGACCCTTAGGTTTGGGGCAACTTTAATGTGATTAGAAAGTTGAACAATTATGTTCTGATATCTCCCTTTTTGGCACAAAGCCACAAAAAACATCTTATTGTCTGTGTCACAGCACAAAAGTGATTCTGCATGCCATCTGTTCATCCCATGACTGACGTCTTGTTTGAAATCCGTATTGATACAGGTCAGCCCCATCACCCCACTTACAAAAACTCCTCCCATACCTGTTCATCTCCCTGGATTTCTCTTTCTAAGATAGCTGATTATTTTATGACTTTGGCCCATTTATAAAAATATAACATCTTTTCTCATTTCCTATAGAATACAGGTTGTAATCCTCCACCATTTGTCTCCAAATGTTCTCCTGAAATACAATAGAAGCACTCTAGTCGTTACCTTTCTACTTTCCTGTCAGCTAGAACCCAGTTCAGTACTCACGCCAAGTAATTTCTCTTCTACAAACAGACAACCCCAACCAGCACATCAGTCCCTTACTAACATACCCGCCCGATTCCCATCAACAGAAGGAAACCCCTCAAGTGCTCAGAATGGCAAACCAGGGGATTCACCAGCCAGCATTCCTCATCTCCACCCCACTCTTGCTTATTATTATTCAGCTGAGTCAAGCTGAACCAAGTGAAGTTTCTCAGACTACCTTTCAGCCCCGGGTCCTAGTTGGGCACACGCTGTGTTCAACTCCTGTGTCCTACACGGACGCACACATGCGCACTCCATACTCTCATCTGAATGACTTCTATTCCGCTTACAGATAATATCCTGCAGTAGGTTTGCCTATTACTGCTGTTTCTAAGATGTCCTTGTGCATCTCCCTTCCGTAGTTATCACACTACATAATGATGATCGGCATGTGTCATCCAGTGCGCTGACTCCATTACCCCGGAAGCTTTTGAAGGCCAGGCCTGTGCTGGGTTTTGTTGTTAGTCTCACATGATGTCTAGGGTTGTACCAGTGCCTAGGAAACTTTAGAGGCTTCAGTTCTTAAATAAAGGGGTGACTGTAGAAGAGGCGCAATCTCCTCTGTTCTAATTTCACATGTACACAACGCATGGTCTCCCACTTGTCTCCATCTGGAGAGCTCCCTCTGATCCTTCGAGACTCTACATGAACATAGTCTCAACCATGAAACTGTCCCTGTCTACTAGCACAGTTCCCTCCGTTGTGCTCCCTTAGTATCTTGTATATGCTATAGCACTCCTGTATTATTTTAATGGCTATGTGTGTGTGTGTCTCTCCCTTGTTCGGCTTTAGAAAATGCTGTGTTCACTACAGAATATTCAATTCCTAGCACTATATTGGGTGTTCAATAAGCAATTGATCAATAGATGTGAACAAATCTGACTTAAGATCAATATTCTAAGTTTGTGGAGTGTTATCTATATGTCTGTTCTCATACAATAGAGGAATTACTATTAATTCCTTGGTGTTGAATGCCTCAGCTTAGGTATTTAAAATGGTCTATTCTCATCTGCAGAATTTACTTCAGTTCTAAAGGGATTATCTCTTGTCTTATAGGAATTACTTTTAAAAAGAAGTTTTTCTGCATCAATTTTATGAATCCTCACTCATGTTCCCGTATTACTTGCTTTAATACCTGCTTTTAGTTCCTGATTTTTCTCTTAGAATCTTGGGCCAGTTATACTCTCTTTCATTGGATTATCTTTTCTGACATCCTTGCACCCTAGCACCCTTCCTTGTCCATAATTAATTGAGTTAATATATGCAGCAAGCCTCTATGTTTCAAGTACAGTTCTAGGTACTGAAGACACAGTAGCAAATATAATCGATAAAAACCCTTCTTCTTATGCAGCTCATTGTTATAAAGGGAAGAAATAGATAGTGAGCAAAACAAACAAGGAAATTACATGGTTTGTTACAGAATGATAAACAGTATTACATAAATAAAACTTGAGTAAAGAGTAGCAGGAGAACAAAAAATGAGGCGGTGTTTTTGCATTTTTAAATAAAACGGTCGATGAGGGCTGTGCAGAGGGTAACTTTGAGCCATGGCTTGAACAGAGTGATGCGGGGGCCATGCAGACTCTGTGAAGATTACAAAGCAGAAAATAGAATGTGCAAATACACCCAGGCCGCGATATATATGAACTATTTAGGTGAGGCATGGAAGTCACTGTGTCTAAAATAGAGCAAGGGAGAGAAGGTTTTTAGGAATGAGAATTAAAACTCAATGAGAAAATAGGAGGTCATAAAGGTTTTGAGCAGAAGACTTATGTAAGTGGGCTTCCCAGAGTCACTGGTTCTACTGCATTGCCAACAGACTCTTCTAGGATGGAAGCCACAAGGCCAATCAGGGAGTGGAAGTAATGAGCTCGCCCAGAGATGGTGGCTGCTGGAACTGTGATGATTGCAGTAGGGAGTGATGAGAAGTAGTGAGAATTTGGATAGACTTTGAAAACAGAAACAAATAGAATTCTTTTTCATTTTATGAAACAAATGTGAGGTATGAGAAAAACAGATAAGTCAAGGGCGTCTGCAAGTAAAATTGTCCTGAATAATGGAGAAATGAAATTGCATATTAAATGCAGTGGGGGTTGTCTGAGGAACATGAGAATATCAGAATTTTGGTTTTGACTCTTGTGAGGTTCAACTTTTTTTTTTGCACATTGAAGTGTTTATATATCCACTCTGTGACTCTTAAGCCCCGAACATATGCCAGAGTTTGAATGCTACAGATTCAATAAAATAAAGGCAGAATATCCACTGCTTATACTATTAGGTTACCTGTTGTTGCGCAGCAAATTCTCTCTATACTTAGTGATTTTTAAAAAGCAGCCATTTTAGTGTATCTTATAATCTTGTGGATCAGAAATGTGTACAGACTCCGTGGGGCACTTTTTCTCTTTCATGTGTCACAGTTTGATCACTTGTTGGTACTCAACTGGAGATAAAATTCAAGACAGCTTTATTCACATTCCTAATGCCTTAGCCTAAAAGGATAGTTGGAAGCTGGGTTTAACTGGGCCCCCTCTTTCCCTCCATATTTTCTCAGACACTTTGCACATTCTCTTTCCAGAAGGGTAGAAGAACTTCTTACCTCATAATTCAGGAGTCCGAGAGTAAATGATATAAGAAAGAGAGGTTGGAAGAGAAATATTTTAATCCTCAGGCAGGATCCAACTCATCATCCCTTTTGTATTATTTTGGTGAAAAAAGTCACATACTATTCCTAGATTTACGTTAACCAGTACATTGACCACAACTCTCAGTTGGTTTAAAAAAAATGTTGTGGACATTTATAATCTTCTATATCTGCTAATCTTTTCATGGAGAAAGTATATTTATTAACACAATGCATTACTATGACTGAGAAAAGAGTTACCAGCATTCTAGGGGGTGGTTGATAAGATCATTTTCTTATGCCAAGTGTATCTGGAAAGCCTATGTAACAGTTTAAGTGACAAAATATTTGCTTTGCCAATCCAAATATGGACAGAGACTTAGGAAACCTGAGCCTTAAATTCTTTCCACTTAATGCTCTGCTCATTAAAGAAAGTGTTTCTGAAAAGGCAAAGACTACCACCATAATTAACAAAACCGTGATACTTCATTTTCAAGACCATTTCTGGCTCCACACAACTTATCTCTCCTCGTGTTCCTTTAAAATTTGGTCTGTATGTCAATGAAATCATGAGATGACCACCCTAAAATGTCAGGCAAGCAAAACGCCTACATGCACAGTGTCCCTGCCATGGAGTGAGTGGTGAGGTGGGACCCAAATGTTCTATGAGGACACGATTGACATCTGAGCGATAATATGCCAATATAATGTTAAACCACTAAATGGTCAGGGGTTGGTCTACTGCAGCAGCTGGCCTTGAATATTTAAATGAATATAACCTAATACTTTGAAGAAACAGAAAATGATTTCTGGCTGTGGAGCAGTCTTCCTGTTTCCACAAATTGATTAAACAATGACATTTCAGCTATGGAGCATGTTAAGGGTCTCCGAACTTTTGTACGGATGGGACATCTAGAGTTCAGACTCAGCTTGGAAACCCGTTCATTCCCTCCAACATCAAGAGCACAGAATAACAGACCCTCTGTTGTTCAATGCGTGACATGTCATAAAGTGTTCAGGTCACAAAAGAATGAGAATCACAACAGAACGTGGCCATGCCAATCAATGACATAGAAATCGTCAATCAGTGATGGATATCTGGTGATGTTGAATAGAAGAATGAATGCATTAAATCTATGCAATTGACAATATGAATAATTAAAGATTTAAGCATAATAGCAAAGAAGTCTCTGAAAGGATATTCTGCAGTTCTCTCAGTCAAAAATGGAAAGATGGAGAGATCTTCACTCTCCTGAACACAAGAAAAGTTCCCAGCCTTCCCACGGCACACTTCCATAGGATGTCGACAAAACGTGATGAGTAAAAGAACCCACAAAGAAAAAGAGAGTTAAAAGAAACATTTTCTTTGTCCTTAAAGAATATCTACATAATAATTTTGTCAAGTTATAAAATCAAGGAGTAGAAGTTTTTCTATTCTGCTGTCCCTATGTGTGCACGTGTGTTTTAATGACCCTTTCTGTAATAGGTTAGCTATTCCATTCATGGATTTAACAATCCTAAGTGAAACTTTCCTTTACATCTCAAATTTAGAATTCTTAAGGTTTTTTTTTTTAATTTTTAAATTAGAAATAATTATGGAATCAAGGGAAAACTACAAAGAAATTTACAGGAAGGTCCTGTTCTGGATAAATTTTAAGGTCAAGACACTGCTTAAGTGGTTCTCAATTAATAGTTGAAGACAATAGTCTTATAAGCCGAATGAGCTTTCCAAATAACCTGGTAGGCCTCCCTTCTTAATGAATGCTGCCCCCACCAAGCTCCTTCCTGTCTGCATATGGGACATATTACATTAAGACCTAGTAGATACAATCAAACCCTCATCAGAAAGTTCATCCACCCTGTGGTTTGATGTATACGGGGTATAATTAAAAATCAGGAAGTCTAGTCTCAGTCCGTCACCATTTAAATGAATTAGAGCTGTAAGTGGTCTAGATTTTACATATCCATTCTCTTTACATAAGAGAATGGTTGTTTGCTTGTTTGTTTGCTTTACTGGATTGGACCAAGAATAAAGCCTCATCCTGGTTCAAAATTAAAAGTCACCTCCTGCTAGAATTAGACAAATGTAATTCTTGTAGCTGGCTCAGCAAAACAGCAGGAGCTAGACAAGGCTTGCTTTCAGTGTTTAACTCGTAGCTGCTGGGACAGCTGGGATTGAAACTTCACTGTCCTCTCTCATTCCCGAAATAGCCCTCAAAGCCACAGTGAAGAACGCTGGGCAGTGTCATCGGGAAAGCAATTCACAGTTTGTCCTGGATCACCTTTCAGACTGTAAAGAGATGGCTATGTTTGTTTGAAGAGGCAGAGAGTCCCAGCTGGAAACCAGCATAAAACATAACTGGTTTCAGTAACTTTCTTATTTCTTTATTTTTTAAGTTATTGACAAAGCAAAAGAAAAATGTGAGTTTCCACACAAAATTTAGCCTCATTTGATGGGACCCTAAGTATTTCTGTTCTCTAAGACACTTCTAATCACACACAGGTAGCTGTGTGCTCACACTCCTTGTGCGCCCACAGTGGGACTGGGGTGAGAACAAAGGGCCTCGGAGGGGCTACAAGATCTCAAGTGTTTATGTTCCCAGAAAAAGTGGTGCAGTGATTAGCTTGGAAATTTTGGATTCTTTTTCTGTATGTCTTTGAAATAGCACCTATTTGCCTTGCCAAAAAATAGCCTATGCATGCTTTATTATAGGTGATTGTAGCTGTGCTGGATTTTTGTATATCGAAGGGTTAAAAGAACATGACATACAAAGAACTTGAGTAACAATGGCCAGTCTTATGTCTGAAATGATATAACTGTTATGTAGGTAAAAAAGTCATCAGTGATATTTAACCAAATGTGGGAGGCTTTTCTAGTATTGAAAATACATGTTTTAAAAAATTTCCCTCTATCTTCTCTTTCCTGTTTTTATGATTTGAGTTCTTGTATTGTGTATTTGTTCCAATCTAGATACTACCTGTGTTTTTAACCTTGCACAGTCCCAGTCCTTGATAAATGAGTATTCACTGATTTATTTTCAAAGCGGCATTTCTAATTTAATGAATGGGACATTTACTGTGTGACTTTAGGAAGAACATTTAACCTCTCTGGGCATTACCTTCTTGCTGTGTAAATCTAAATGAAAAATAGGAATCACTCAGCAATTTCCTTAAGTTCTGTTATTGGATAACATTTTAATACAGTTTCCAAAGAATGTTTAGATTTCTTCAAAAAATAATTTGTTACTGCACACTTGTCTTAGTGCAGAAAGATAGTAAAATGCATATATTTCTAACGACCTGTCCCATAACCCCAGATTTTTTAAAATAGATATTTGCTTAGATTCCAGATATGCACTTTGTATCTTCCATGAAGCTTCCTTTCCTCGAGGTTGGGAACCAATGCCTAAAAGGAACATTTGTGCCACAGAAATCGCAGTCCCTCCTAAAGCCTGTCCAAGGACAAGAGTAAATCAAAGGAGAAGGAGTCTTTGTCCTAAGTTGAGGTTAAATACTCACCACTCCTGGGGAAAGCTTACATTTCTTTTGTGCTATGTGTCTGTGAATGTTTTATAAATCCAATTGAGCTTAAGAATCAAGTTTCTCCGACAGACACAGTTTATTCGGAAGAATAAAGATACAGCAGAAAGTTATCGATTTCTGAGGGATCTGCGCCTTGTGAAAAATTAACCAGACATTCCCTCAGAATCAATACAATTACCCTTGCTGCTTTAGAACTGTTACACCGAGTCTGACACAAAGAATGTATGCATTGCAGAGGGCAGTGTGGGTTTTGTGGGTGTTTTGGAAAACCACAGGCAGGTGATTTTTCTCTACCAACAAATGTTTCCTTTTCCCCATGCTTTCTAATCCCCCAGCTCTTTCCACCATGCACAGGAAAAATGCCTCCATTTTCTCAGCACCCATCTGTGGCTTTGCTGCCCTCCCTGACAGAGGCACGGAGGCCTGGAATTACTCACTGAATCCACTTTCAGCCTGGATAACTAGTCAGACTTTCTACTTTGATCTCTGGTGGCATTATTGCTTTCTGATGGAGGTACCACTCTGCAGTCCATGACTTATGAGTTTGACCCCCACTTTTGGACAGCTGAGAATAGACTGCCCCTTTCCACCTCTACTCAGAAGCAACAGTGTCAAGTCTCTCTTTCATTGAATCAATCTAAAGTCATACATTTATGCATTCCTATATTTCTATCTAACTCAGTGGCAGAAAATGGAAGTTCGTCCCAAATGGGCATCCACTATAATTCAAGCACTGTGCTTGCTGCTGGAATACCCAGAGGAACAAGACACAGACTTTGTCCTCAAAGAGTTTGTTGGCTCACAGCGTTTCTCCGAGAGGGTGCTCTTGGCATTGAGGGCAAGGAAATCCTTTACTGAGTAGAACTGCCCTGTACTTTTGCAGTGTATTTGGCATCTTTCATCCCAATCCATTAAATGTTAGTAACACTCCTTTGTCACATGGCACCCAATAACACCTCCTCATTTTTTATCAAATATCAAAGAAGTAGCACTGGCTCCGTTTGTGCCTCTGGTGGGCTACTCATGTCTGTCTTGATGCCTGGGGACTGGGTCTCTCACCTGCTTCTGAACACAGACTCATAGGCTAAACTCTTTCCATTGATGTTTTGGTTACAAAACCCTTTGCTCACCAAAATCCCTGGTCTCTAGAGGAGTCCTAGTCCCTGGTGTGCCAACATTGTCTCTAGATCTCTTATCCACCACTTCCACCTGTGCAGGCACTGTCTAACTCACTTGGTAGTCTCCTAATGGGCAAGCTGTGGCCCAATACACCTAGCCCTTCAGGGTAATATCTTATTTATTACTACAGTGCTGTCAGTAATTTCCCTAGCAGAGTATTGGAAATACAGGGTACCCATTTTCAAGATTTTTAGAAATAATTAGCCTGCTATAATATATTCATCAGGGTGCTAAATATACTAAAGAAGTAGGAAAAGCTACTTTTTTTATTAAATCATTTATTTATCCAATTATTATTTATTGAGCCACTACTAAGTGCCAGGCATTGAGTGGTCTTTGAGAATACATGTGTAAGTTTAAACAAAGATGCTTTCTTCCCTTGAAGATTGTATATTCTATTGGCAAAAGATGCTAGTCGAATAATCACACAAATAAGTGGAAAGTATAATTATGTTAAGAATAAAGGAGACAGAGTGCTCTAAAAGAATATAATAGGAGAACATCTTTGTCAGAGAGCACTGTGGTAGTTATTCAGAGGAATTGTCACTTGAGAGATGATGTAAACTTTATGTTTTAAAGAAAAAATAGGAATTAACTAAAGAAGAGAAACGAGAACATTTCAATCAGACAGCAGAGTCTGGTCACAGGCCTTCTCCAGTGAGAATATCAAGATTTACACAAATGTAAAACCATTTATACATAGCTACTATTGAATGAGATAAGGACTTTCCGTATTTGAAAGAAATTAGCTGAATCCTCTCCCCATGTCTCACTTAAGTGTTCCTATTTATAATTAGGCAAACCATTAGACCTTAGTTTTCTCATATGAAAAGTTAAACAATGAAACATGAAAAATTGTAATGGCCCTTTACATTCAGGCTTGCAGATTTGTTTAATAAAAATAGACGGGTTTGAAGCCAGGCATGAGCTCAAAGCCAGACTACTAGTTATGAAACTGCTAGGATGGACAAGGTATTCAAATCAGCAAAACTATAGTGTCATTTAAGCAAACCAAACAATAAACATTCCTTGTGAATGTCTGTGTATGCATAATTTCTAGTCCAAATCAAATAACCAATCAAAAAGAATTATCGCTGTTCTTTAAAACAGTAGAATTTGAAAATTCAGGGGAAGTGAATTTTATGTTAATTTAAACATACATAGTTTCAAAAAAAAGATTTTTTAAATGACACTAAATTTTATTCAGGTTAAAAACATGAAAAAAACATTATATTGTATTAAAAGAATGTTTTAATGAGTCTTTGATTTTCTAGAAACTGTTAAAATATTTTGAAATACAGAGTAAAATGTTAATGTTAATGAATGAATGCCTTATACTAAATATTTCCTCTTTATTATTTTTTCTAACCTATAGTTGGTCATTATTCAAGTATATTTTTTGACAATACCTATTGCTACTTCTGAATATGCAGATTCAAAACTTGTGCTACATTCTTGGTTTTATTTGATTTATGTCTTGTCCTATTCAAAATGGCTCCTTAAATATCTCTGAATTTCAGAGATTAATGGACACAAATTTAGCCATTCATCTGATTGTTGGACATATCACATGCCACATGCATGTCAAGCTAGTTTGTGTATCAGTTGGATCAATCCTAGTAATGTCAATTAGGTGCTCTCTCAGGAATTTAATTAGCTCTACTTTAAATGAATGTTTCAAAGCTGTCTTCTACTCCTAATCCAAGTCCTTTCAGAAGGGAATGTTCTTGAGAATGACTATTACCAAAGTGAATTAAATTGAATCCAGTTGATTCTAGTCCTAACCAACTCTGCCTACTTCAGCTTGTCATCTTATCTTCTTGCTCCTTATGTCCTCACTTATCAAAGTACTGATTCTAGGTTTTCCTATTTTGTGTAGTGCCTTCGTGTTTTGAATAAACTCTCCAAAAGATGTTCAGGAAAATGGTAAAGAAAATAGTTTGCAGAACAGATCTACTTTTAGTGATTTATATTTTGTCATCACAAGAAACATTGCACATAATGAAGAGTTCTATGGCCACACAAACAGAAGCCATGCAGATTCCTATCACACTGGGCATTCAATATCATGACCAGAAACTTGAATTTTATTATTTTTCTAAAGAAAATCACTGGAAAGTATTGGCCAGATGAATGGCACAATTCGATATTTAAAAATCACTTGCCTTCTGAGTGAATTGACTTACTGGGGCAAGAGCAAAAGTGAAGAGGAGAGGTAGGAGGCAAATGCAGTCTTATGTATGAGAATATTACAAGAATTGGATGTGGTAGTGAGGATTCTGGAAATATTTTGAAGGCAGACTGTAGGTCTTGATAATGCATTGTTCAGCAAAGGCCATGATTTCAGCCTGAAAAACAGAGTTGAATAGATGTCATTGACAGATATGGAGAAGACAGAAGGAACTGTTTGGTGGGAGCTTGAAAAATCAAGAGATCTACTTTAGACTTGTTAATTTGGAAATGCTTGCTCAACATCCCAATGGATTTGAAAACTGAGCAATTAGATATTACAGCTCAGGGACTGTAGAGAGTCAAACACATTTATACAGTCTTTAAAGCCACTGGACCATCTGATGTTACTTAGGATAGGAGAATAGATAAGACTAGAGCTAAAAGCTGAGTGATTTTGAGGTCAGGAAGAAGAAGAAGGACCAAGAAAAGAAAGAGACAAAAAGAGAACAATCAGTGCCATCCTGGAATTGCATTAAGAACAACTCCGGCAGTAAAGACCCTGAGTCAGATGAGGGAAGTCCCAGGAGCAGGGAGATAAATTAGGAGGTTATACCAGTAACGTAGGAGAGTGATGACCATCTTAATTTTGGGGAGTAGGAATGAAAGGAGGAGGGGAATTTGTAGTGGTTTGTTGGGAGAAAAATAATAGGATCTGGTGACCTACATGATATGGAGGCATTGCTCGAAGATTTATTTATTTGTTTGTTTGTTTTATTTTTTCTTCACAGATTAGGGATGTAAGGCTTTGTGGTCAAATGGTCCTCATAACTAAAAACTGAATCATTTGGAAAATTATGGAAACAACATAAAACATAGTTTGTACAGAGACATTGGTTTGGTAGGGCAGTAGCTGTTCTTATAAGCGAGGACAAGATAAAACCATTAAAATTCATCTTCTTTAGCACAGTTCGGGATGTATTAAAGCATTGAACCATCCCACTAATCTCCTATCACCATTTTCTCCTTTTTAGAAGTCAATGTTTCCTCAAGTTTCATTGTCTTTTTTTTTTTTGTAAGTCCTATTTTGACTGCTTTAGTCTTCCAAATGGCAAGTTCAGAGTGACATCCATGGGAAAAGGAGATGTGAATGAGAACCAATTACTACGCCTTTAGGATGTTAGTCCTAGTAAGAGCTTTGGGACCTTATAGCTTACTTTGGTTTTATTCAGGTTAAATAAACTCCTGCTGCCCCCTAGTGTCAAGTTGTTGGGGAACAAAACCTCTGGGTCTCCTTTATTTTGTGGCAGAGCATGCACTGGTGACACCGGGATGATACACAGGGGAGAACTCTAGAAACAGATGCATTTCATAGGCATCAAAATTCTGACTATATATTCAAATTGTATAAAATAGTGACTTGGCTGTTATCATTTACAATCAATCAGTAAAGTTCTTAACCTATAAGATTATTCAATGACAACACTATCATGTCATTTGTCAGTCACAAGACAGCCATTTCTCGATGAGTCTGGTAATTTATTATTTTTAATTATTGTGTGTCTGATTCTTTTTATCCACAGCCCAGGGATCTTCATCATCACATGAACATCGGGGATTATTGAACCTTGAATAGGAATAATAGCAAAAGAGAGTGTGTTCCTCTTGTCTCAAAGCTTACAATTGTACTCCTCAACTTTTATTTCCTAATTCCCTGTCCACATTTGAAGTCTTCCCATGTTTATTGACTACGAGGAATGTCATTTCCTTCAGGAGACACCCAACTCTCGCTGGTAGTGTTGAGATGTTGCCCTGCGGTCAATCGGACACATTCACATCAAAATACAATGGCCCAACTTCAATGTTCATGCACCGCTGTTCTCTTCAGTGTTGCCTTTTCATGGTTGAAATAAAGAATGGCTTTCATTATGTCCTACGATCCTTCTAGTGCACCTTCTCATTGACAAGCTACTACTCCAAGAAAGCTACATACAAATCCATAAGAAAAATCCAAAATTTGCAAAGATAAGAAATGCATTCTAAATCAAATAAGAAAAACTCATATTTCTCCCCAAAGAAACATGAAAATAATTGCTCTTATTTTCTGCTAGAAGACATATTGAATTTAATTTACCTTACAGAGCAATTTATTTATAGGCCGAAGACAGTTACATAAGGTAAATGATGGCTTAGATATTCCAGGAGTAACTGTTTTTTACACACATAATAATATTTCTTTTTGTGGTTTTTACAGAACAAAAATACCTGTTACTTTCATCCAGATAAATCCACTTCCAAGGAGACAGGGGCTATTTCAAAACAGTTAAAACAAGAACGTTTGCTGTTGAAATTGTGAATTTTTAGTGTAAGATTCCTCCCACACCTTACATTTCAGACCCTTAAAAATTTTTTTAAAAACTGAAGAAAGTTTTTACTGTATCTCATTCTTAAGGTACAGTCATGTAGGAAGTTGTGATTTTGTGTTTTCTGTTTACCATCCTTTTAGATCGTTGAAGTTCTTAAAGGCAGAAGAAACAACAAATCCAGCATTGTGATCCCAGCACCTGGAAATAGTCTGGTTTATAGTAGACAGATGATCAGTGAAAGTTTGCTGAACAAAACCAAGAAAAGATATAGATGACATTAAAAATGAGAGATAAAGCATAAGTGGGATCTACCGAGAGACAGGGTGTCAGCAAGGGGGAAACCGGTGAGATGACTTAAAATTGATTGACAGGGAATTAAAATTTCTCAGTTATGCTTTGAATTAAGTTTGAATTAAGAGATCCTGGTCTATTTATGACACGTATTTCTATGTGAATTTACATTTAAAAATATTGAATAAACTGCCAGGCATAACACATAGTGAGTTCCAGGTAAATCTGAAACGGTCTAGATACAGAGAAGAAGAAAGGGTTTGCTCATGGTATCTTCTGCCTCTCTTTACAAAATACTTTATTTTCTTCTTCCATTGGCTGAGGACATTCTGTCAAGAAAAGAGGGTATCTAACATAGAATCCACATTGTTGGAATGTAGGTATTTCAAAAGAAGTCTCCAGGGTAGAGGGTGATACTAATCATGCAACCGTACTTACTGTCATGATGGAGGCATGTTAGGCATGGCAGGCACCACATTTTTGGAAGATGTTTTGGGGAAATAATATCCCTCTATTATGAGACATAAGCATCACTTGGTATCGCTAAATGCATCTGCAGTTTAGGTCAGTCATGATTGTTACCCCTTACACCACGTCCGGGCTCTTTAACTCAGAGCCCTGTGGTTTCTATCAACGTGCACTAGAGAGCTAGGAACTCACCGTTATCTTTCCCAATAAGCTGCTTTATGAATCTTACTTTTTGTTGAAATCTTATGTTTGCAACCATTTTTAGCATTCCTGAAACATACGCTACAGCTTGGAAATGAACAACAACATTCTAATTTACTTGTTGATATTTCAAAAGGCAGAGATATTAAAATATCTTTTAAATGGGTGCTGAGAACACTTGTAATGTGTTCAAATCTCAGTCTTCCTTGTGAGGGTACTCAGTGGCATCCTTGCCTTCATCCCAACAGTTAAGACAGATGATGGCAAGAATCAGTATTATTAGTGATTTTAAACCAATGTATTTGTTTCACATTCAGGATTGATTTTTTTTTTTGGTCTGAAAGGAAATTAATTGTTTTAGGTGGAACTTTAATTAATTTTAAGTCCTCTTTCATAACTAGTGCTTTGCGTCTCGCTGTTTTTCCATAGAGATTTCTTGAAATAGCATTCCTTCTTGCTATTCATGTCTGTAGAAGTAATTTCTTCAGGATATATTTAACGTGAACTGCCTGACCAAAATGTTAATTCCTGCAGAATAGGCACAGTCTAAAATAATACAAAGGTTACAGATTTTTAAGGCAGAACAAGCTAGACCAAAATCTCACCTCTGAAACTTACTAGACACATAATTGGACAAGTTATTTCACCTCTTTAATTCTCTTCTATGTGTATTAAATTATTTATATCTTCTTTCTACAGCTCTTTTGATGGTGAAATAAAACAATACCTAGTAAGACCCCAATGCAAATAAATACTGAAGGAAGATTAGTCCTCACCACTTCTTACGCAGATCTTTATCATTACTATGTCCAAGTTTCACTAAAATGTTCTACTAAATGCCTAAAAAAGTGAATATTTGTAGCAAAATAAATTATTTACTTAATGTAGTGAAAAAACGTGTAATTAGACAAGTCTCAAAAGTGCCTTCAGAGCATGAAAATTTGTGTTCCACATTTATATACTTGTACTCCGATAAAACATGGTTAGAGATAAGAGAAGTTTAAGGACATGGACAGAATGCCGAGGCACACCTGTATGCCAGGCCTTGTGTAATGCATTAACAGCAGTAAAGAAATGAGCATAAATGAATGTAATTAGGTATCTTTCTGTAAATAACATTTAATATGCAGTGCTAGCCAAGTAAGCTAATGAAAGAGAGACATTTTAATTATAAAAAAATTATTTCTGCAATACCTTACACAGAGTGGCTTAAACACAGTCTTAAATATGTTCTATATATCAGTTAATTGCTTGAACAGTGAGGTTCATTTTACTGCTTTTTGAGGCAAAGTTTTTCTCTCTGCTAGATGAAGTTAACCAGGGGAAAGTAAATGTAAACTGAGTGTTTAAAAGGTGGTCAGACATAAAAGAGTGCATTGATCAAACTCCACTGAGGTCACGTTTTAGACATAATTTAGGCTGTGTTAACTGAATGGATTCCTATTAGAAATAAGCAAAAGGGCTCATCACCATTTGAAGTGGGAAAGAATGTCCTGCACACACTGAGTTTCGATATATACACACAATGTGTTTTGGTGAGGTCGCACCACACAGACCAAACACACAGGCATCTCTCCTTCCTTCCAGGAATTAAAAATAATAAATTGCTTCATCAGATTCCAAACACAGTGGGTTATTTTCTAATAATATTTGTAGAAGCTGACATCAGGCGACGTCATGTGCATGCTTCGCCAAATATAAACATGGCATCAATGAAGTACAGTTCATATATTTCACAGAGCAAGCTGTAAGGATGATGGCAGAAATGCTTCAATCATACTACCACTGATTTGCTCTGTTACTGTCTGTCAGTCAATATGTTTTTGCTGCTGTCTGTTGCTGAATTGGTCAAAAGTAATGCAGTTATCCTTATTCTTCTTTGACTCAGTTATCACCAGGTGGATTGAAAAATAGTATTTGTTAAACAAATTTTGCCAAGTTCTTAGTGCACAATCAAAAATTGAGTGAGAGAAGACTCCAAAAACTGTCCAACACCAGTCAAAAAGAATTATAAGACCTCACATCACAAAAAATTACAAGGGGTACTTTTGCTTTAGAAATCATGACATATTGTATTAATGTGCTATTCCCGTAGGTCATACTATCCCCAAATTCTGAATTCAATCATTTGATTAGTTCATGCTGCCATGAAAAAATTTGAATAAAAGACTATCAAGGTTGGACGTAAACTTTAAGAAAAATTTTCAAGGCATCTACATGATGCTCACATAACCTCTAGAATATCACAGACAAGTGGCCATCTCAGGCAAGCCTGAGCATTCAGTCCTGTGGGAGTCACTGATTAAAATTGGGCACAACTTTGACAGTGAGAATGAATTTATTTGTATTAATCACAGATTTGACTCGTCAACTTCTACTTTAATTGTGCTTTGTGTAAAAATCGTAAGGCAGGTTAATCAATTTTTTCCACATTCAGGAAGCAATTTTTAAAAGTAAAAATTATGTACTTCCTATGAACCAGCCTGGTTTTGGATATGGAAAATAGAAGAAGAACAAAAGGGGCTCCTCAAGCACACAGGTGTCTTGCTGTGGGATGGTGAAAGAACAGGCACATACAAAAGCAAGAACAGTAGACTAATGTGCCCTAGGATAGGTCTTTGCACAGAATACAATGGAATTGCCCAGGAGGAGTTGGGATCACCAGTGATCCCTAAGTAAAGAATTAAATTATGATACATTGTTTCCTGCCAGGAAGTAAATAGCACTCATATTTATAGCAAATTTCTCAGTTAATAATAAATACTTGGCTAAGCCATATCAAGTGACTACACATAGTATCAATACCTACTTAGTCATATACTTCCCTAGACCATGTCAGTTCACACTTACTTATAGATATTATATGAGACAAGTACTATTACTATCTCTCTTTCACAAAGGAACTGAGGTCCGGAGAGGTCAGGTTATTTGCCCCAGGTCACCCTATGAATTGGTGGCTAAGTGAATATGTTAATCTTAATCCTTGAATGAGCTTCTGTCCAGGGTAATACTGTGAGAATGAACTCCATAGCAGAGGCAATACATAATGTGGACTTCTTTGCCAACATTTTTCCTTTTAGAAAACAATAGACAATTTCTAGACTTTCAAGGGAAAATTTTCAGTTTACAAACTGAATCCTGATAACGTGGAACATCTCATAAGTTAACATAAAGGATGTGATGTCATCCTGGATGCCATCTTGGGCCGAGTTCCTTAGTGGCTTCTGCTTTAGGCAAGCCACACTGTGGCACAACCCCTGTCTTCTGCTTCAACCTGCTATCCTCTAAAAACCTTCCACTAGCTCATGGCTTCCAGCCAACTGGCTTTTCTCTGCTCCTCAACCCTTTCAACTCTGGGACTTTGCACTTACTCTTTCCTGTTCCTAAAACATTCTCTCTTTGTAGTTTTCTACAGGCCTTTACTTCTTTATGGTTTCAGATCAAATATAGGTAGTTGGCTCTCCCCACTCAACCAAAAAATTCTTCTATCTTCTGCCTACACTATTTCCTTCAGTGTACTTAGCATCAAAATGATGGTGTATATGTATTTGCTGAATAACTACTGTAAATGTTCTCCACTGTAGTGTAAACACCAGGAGGCCACGTGATCTGATTGCTAGTCACTGCAGATCACAGGCAACTAGAAAAATGATGAGCATGTACTTGAGACTGAAAGGGGTGAAAAGATGATGCATTCACTTTTCAATGAGTATTTGTTGAATGCCTCCAAGGTGTTGAAACAAATGCAATTAAAAAAAAGAGGAAGAAAAATAGTGCAATGTAGAGAAATCTCATTTTCCCCAGTTTAGAATTAGTGGATATTGAGAAGTTGGAAAAAAAAAAAGAAGAAGAAGATCCGATGTTCAGCCATCCAGGTAGTAGAAGGATGAGCTAGAATTAAAATCAGATACTCTCCAACTTCAAAGCATCTGCCCTTGCTCTTATATTTCATAAAATATGGTTAGTGTTAAAATAGAATTGTGACCATGAAGGAAAATCCTGGGGAGAGTGAGCAACTGATTCAGCCTAAGAGAGTCAGAGACGTTTCTCAGAAGTGACCTTTTCACTGGGTTTGGAAATCTGAGCAGGAATTGGACAGGTGGAGAAGAGCAGCAGGGTGACATTTCTGACAGAAGGAAGCAGTGTGCATAAAAGCATGGGTGTGCAAAGGGCCGTTCGACACCTGCTTCCTTGAAAGCAGACTCTGCCCCGTGGCAGCAGGGTTTTACAAGTCACTTGTAAAAATATCTACAGAACAAGATTTAGCCACTAAAATTCAAACCAAGACATTGATAGCTATCATTCAAACCAGGGAAAGTATAACAAATCAGCACCTGACTCTGTCTGCCAAGCACAGACAGACAAATTGAACACTGCCTTGTGGACATCAAAACTCACTGCAATGAATGGGGATGGCGGCTGAGCACCAGAGGTCACTGGCTTGCCCTCTTAATATATTGGATTCTCATAAGGGATGCCGATTACAGTCTGTCATTTTTATATTCATGTTCATTTGAGACCCGCCATCAGATCTACAAGGTTAACTGCCCGTTGAACAGCAGCGTGAAGTCTGCGAAAGGGAATATGAGTATTGATTGCCATGCTTCATGAAATAAACTGGAATCAGAAATTTCCTCTGAGAGCAGCACACGTATTTGTGTTCTAAAGTCATTGGGAAATTGTTCCTGGGACAGATTTAAGTTTTAATTCAAGCATTTGTCAAAGAAATTTCATTATTGACATAAATATTAAATGGAGTAGATTTCTGTTGGTTCCTGCATTAGCATCAACTCCCATTCTGCAGAAGTGCCTGTTGCCATTAAGAAGGATATCTCCCCCCAGGCTTCTGGTGGTGTGAATGTGCTCACGCAGCTCAGAACCAAAGTGCTCCTTACTTTCCTGCCTGCCTCATTGTTCTTAACCACTCTCCCTACACTGAGTTTGGAAGAAGTTGGGTTTATTTAAAGAACTCTATTTTGAATAATATCCATCACCTGGAAGGAAGTTGTTTGCTGTACATCTGTGTGTCTGCACGAGTGTGTGTTTCCCCAAAGCATATTTTATATAGTTTTATAATTATAATGAGAGCAAGCAAGTTCCAGCTATCAGAAATGATACAAAGGAGATTTTTAAATAAAGTCTTACAGCCTTTTTTTTGAGATGCTTCCTTGAATTGCTTGCATTTTAAACATCTGTACAAAATTAAGTACCATTTCTAACTGTATTAGCACTGAGTCATTTACTTTTCAAGTGAAGAAAGCCCTTTCTTTGTTTCATGGCTTTTTAGTTCATGACTATGAACATGTAAATACCTTTGGCCCTTTTCCCTCAAGGGTTTGCAAGCTTAGGAGGAATGACAATGTGAAGAGAGTTACCCAACCCAATAGACATCTCTCTCTCCACCAGTCAGTAGGAACGCATTTGTGAGCTAAAAAAGTGCTATGGTTTGAACTAAGGGAGCTGTTAAATGTACCTTTAGAATTCTATATAGGGTATAAAGTTCTAGAGATATAGCTCTGTTTCTACTTCATCTCAACCAGCTTTAATTTCTACACAAAGGGAATATTAAATCTTAAAAAGGCCCAGAAAAGGACAAAGGATATTTTTTGTGAGCACATTAAACATACCAGGCTTCTACTTTGCCATAAAACTTGTATGAACAGATATAAGTACAGTCAAGGAATGAGGGTAATTCCCTTTTCCAAGCCAAATTCACCAGTTTTTCCCCCCAAAATCATTTATAGATTCCATCAAAATGTGAGTTAATGATTTATAGTACTGAATATTCACTGGAAACCCAATTCTGTTTTTTTTTTTTTTTCCTTAAATGCCATGCTGAACCAATTCTTTTAGCTGGATGGATGTAAAGAAATAAGTTAATTAGCAACAAGCTTATTAATACTTTCAAAATAAAGTTATAGAAACTCTTAATTTTATGGAAAATAAAAAGATAGATATAAAAAGGTATTGTAGGTAGAAAAAATGTGTTCAATATACAGAAAAATTATCTCCTAGGAACATGTTCAAAGAAGTGATAATTGTAGAATTAAATTTGTGACTTGATCTCCTCCTCCACATGCCTTGAGTTACAATAGGGATGATTTCATAAATGTACCATAGACTAATTGTTTTTATGTAATTTATATTTAAATGTAGGTATGTAATCAATAAAACTAATTGCTTCTGGGTCCTGTTAGCTTGGCTGTCAAAAGTTGGGCAGAACAGAAATGTGAATGAGCTAATCAGGATGACATAGAGCTACAGAGTTGAAATACATCCATTTGTTAATATTAACTCACCAACATGATTTCTCCATGGGCTTCTTGGAAATATACAGAAAAATACTTCCTGAAAATAATAAAGGAAATCTCATTATCAAGGTTTAAGTTAGACGTCAGACTCAAAAGAACATGAAATTGTTCCATTTTCTATTAGTTCAATTGAGCGATTGAAGTTGATTTTGTTGTAGGCGAAAATTAGGCTCTTCCATGGAATCACAAGGAATGCATTCCAAGGACCCACACCTAGGAGACTGTGGTCTGGCACGCTTTATTTGGGTGCAAATAGAGATTACTCCTGGGTTTCCAACACTCTAACTCCCTCTGTCCAGCCATGGAAAAAGTCCAACTGTGTTCTCAGTAAGTCCAAGACAAAAGCCAGGGTCCAGAGTTTTGCTTCATATTAAAACTTAGTGCTTTGTAGCTTGCAGGTGGCTGCTAAGCTGTCTCAGCCCCCCTCCAGGTAGCTTAGCTTTATCCTGACTGCTCTGGTGGTCAAGTCCATGTGACTGCTGGCCATGTGGCTGTTTAGGCCACATGGCTATGGAGAGAGAACGAGCCAGTGCACAGGGTGAGCATGTTACTGGGTGAGAGAGTGAGAGCTTCTTTGTTCCCCTGGGATTATATTGGGTTTTAGATAGACCAGTTACCTTTTCAAAAAAAAACAGTCAATTTCCCAAACTTCTGTGGGCTCTGGATGAGTTTACACTCCCCCTAATTAGACGGACCGGCCTCATGGCCCAGCACCTCTCCCTTACCTCCCAACAGCCTAGTACACAGGGGAGGAAAGGAGGAGCGTTCAACAGCTTGGTGGAGCAACGCCGTGATCCTCTGGAGTATGAAGCTGTAGCTTCCTAAGGCTTAGGCTCCCCAGTTTATTAAGTTCAATGTCTAGTCCCCTCTGCTTCCCTTTTCTAGCTAAATACTGATGATAACAGTCTGGGTTTCCATTTTAAAATAAGTGAGACCCCCACCCTCTTGAAGAGGAGGGTTGATGTTAAACAGTACTGTGCTTTCAGAGGTTTTAACCTCTAAAACAACACCCTTAAGAACTACTCATTGCTATTCTTGGGACTATAGAAATTGAACTTGAAGTCTTAGCCATGAGAAATTTGCTTTTCTCCCATTATAGGTGCTTTTTGCATTCCATCAAATCAGCATCATCTGAAAGATACCTTTGTAACTGGACTTCTTACTTCTTCAACTAAAATCTTACCAAAAAAAAAAAAAAAAAAAAAAAAGAACCTGCTTACCAAGACAGAGCTCTATGTGTCCAATCTATAGATGCCCTCCCTATGGGAATACAACACTTCTTTCTAGTGATTCATGTAATAGAAGAAACGAGAAGAACCCTTCTCCTGCTTCCCCTCAGTTATTTATAGGACCATATACCGTCTATGTGGCATGAAGCAAAAATGACCTATTAAAAGCAATGAGTGCTAGAGGAATTCTACTATTTTTAAGATCATAGAAGCACAATTTTCTTGTCATATGGAGTAATGCATTGAAAAGAGCCTACTTCTGAGATTATGAGAAAGAAGACCTTTTAATTTTGAAAGCCAATAAATGAGATTTCCTTGAAAGCTCTTTTTGTAGGGAAAAAAGCATGAGATTAGCTGTATGTGTATGGTACCATTATTCCTGCTTTTGTCAGCTCTACGAAATAATCTTTAAAAATAGCTGTGTGGTAACAGTCAAGAATGCAAATGGTTTTAAATCTGTTATTATTTTTTGGGGGGAGTGAGCAGGAAAACATCTGAAGTGATGTGGAATTTACTGTGTTTAGGAAGCTCTTTATCCTGAAATTCATTGTGCAGGGGATAAAAAATAGGAAGGAACATTTCACAACAGAACACAATAGGCAGGACATTAAAAACTGCTCATGTGGAATTGAGGCCAGCTCTGGGAATTTTAGTTATAGTCATACATATGTAATGCATTTGTAAAGCAGTCATTCAAAAATCTGTAGTCTACACTGTATCTTCATTTTTATTGTCCTCAGGCCTGATTTTTTTGTTTAGCAGCAAATGGAATTTTCACTTGGCAGGGGGCTTGCAGTACCAGATATTCAGTGTTCTACCAGGCCTCTACAAATCCACCAAGTATAGAAAGCTAAGGGAGAGACTGGCAAAATGGAAAGGGACATGTCATTATTTCACAGTTGTCCTGAATTAACATGTGTCACTGCGCATCCATTCCTCACTTACCAGGTGAGCATCTACCTGTTAATTACCCCAGCTCAGGCTCAGGATCTTCATTTGCTAAAAGGAACAATACAATGGTTGCCTCTCTCCACTGAAGGGAGGCCTGGGCCTGGCGTAGTGTTGCGGCATCCGCCACACCACAAGACAGAATTTAGGCAGAACAAAAATGACCTACCTTGTACTGTTGTTTATGTGAATATACAAATGTGTCCTAATGCACCCTGTGTGACAAATAAAAATGCAACATCTTTTAATCCTACTCCTCCCCTCATTCAGACACCCATTAGTTTCTGTGTTATCCTGAAAGAGTTAAACTTGAAGTAAGTATAACAGTGTCTATGGGTTTGCCTTCCATTCTCTCAGCTACCCTACCCCCAACAAGATGTGACTTCATTTTTTTCTCTTATTCCCAAATCCTTTGGTTGTTTCTGTACACTCATATTATTTGGCAGCATTCAACATCTTTGACCAATTCTCAGTATTTAAAACACTTTTCTCTTGGCCCACTCACATACTTATTTCCAAATTTTCTATCTACTATGCTGGCCTATCTCAAGCTTATAAAGGTTTTACTTCTAAATAAACCTGTTTCTCAGTGTTAGTTACTATTATTTCTTAATTTCTACTGTGTATATCTACTATGTGGTTTCACCCATTCTTATGGTGTTCAATATTATATATACGCTGATAATAAAAAAGAATTATATGCTTATCTTCAGGCCAGAAATTTCCTCTGTATGCCAAAACATCAAGTTGAAAAATCAGATTTTTTTTGTCCAAAATTATGTTCTTGATTCAATACTTCAGTTTTACTTCAATTCCTTGGCTTCTACCTCATCCTAAATGGTCTGACTATTGCTTAGTTTACTATTGCTTAGTTGCTCGCAGTTGATATCCAAGAAAACCTGGATATTAGTAATGTACAGTGACCAAGAATGTGGTGTCTGTGGTTGAAACCTTGGCCCTACCTTGTTTTTCTAGGTGACTATCTTAGTCCATTCCGGCTACTATAACAAAATGCCATAGACTGGGCGACATAAACAACAGAAATTTATTTCTCAGAGTGCTAGAAGCTGGAAGTCCAAGACAATGGAACCAACAAATTTGGGGTCTTGTAAGGCCTGCTTTATGGTTCATAGATGGTCATCTTGTGTCCTCCCAAGGGAGAAGGGGCAAAAGATCTCTCTAAGGTCTCCTTTATAAAGTGACTAATCCCATTCATGAGGTCTTCATCCTCATGCATTAGTTATCTCCTAAAGATCCCACTTCTAAATACCATTACATTGAGAGTAGGCTTTTATTATGTGAAGTTTGGAAGTACAAAAATATTCATTCCATAGTAGTGACTACGGGCAATTTTCTGTACCTGTCTGTGTCACAGCTTCATCCCTTGTGCTCTAGTCAGTTTGGGTTACATTGACAAAATTCCATAGACTGGGTGGATTAAAGAAAAAAGTTATTTCACATAGTTCCAAAAAATATAAAGTTCACTATCTAGATGCCGACAAGGTCAAGTTCTGGTGACGGTCTTCTTTCCTGTTTGCAGGTGACTGTCATCTGCTGTGTCCTCACTTGGCAAAGAGAGAGATCATCTCTCTCATGTTTCTTTTTTAAGGGCACTAATCCCATTCATCAGGTCTTCGTTCTTATGACCAAATTATGTCCCAAAGGCTCCAACTTTAAATATCACCTCAACATATTAATTTTGGAGGGACACAAACATTCAATCCATAGCAACTTATAAAATGGAGGTGATGGTTTAATTCCTATATGTTGAGGAAATTGCAAGGATAAAAGCAGTGACTTTATTAAAAGTGTTTTACACACAAAAACCACAATAATACTACCTGCTAACATCCCCATCCATCATCATCAGTGATGCCTTCATCATTATTGCTGATTTCATCATCCTCATCATTGGCCTTTAACTTTCTACCACCCTCACATTCAACCCATGAGAACTCATGCAGATTTCTAAATTATTTTTTGTAATATTTTAAACCCACCCACTCTCTTCTTTTCTTTCACCATTCTGGTTCAAACCAATATCACTTCTTATGTGGATTATTGCAATAGCCTTTTAATTGACCTTGACAGCTCTTTCCTTATTGCCTTCTTGATCTTCACTGCAGCAAAAATGAATTTCCAACATGTCAATACTTAGCCTTTCAATAACTTCACATTGATGTTTAGAGTAAAACTAAAACTTCTTACCATGTCTTAAAAGTCTTATATAAACTATGGCCATATACCAACTCCACAACTGCGTCTTATTCTCCTTTCTACTTGGTTCACGAGAAGAGAAACACAGTTTTGTATTTTTAGAGATTATTATGAGTGTACCTAGCCACTTATTGTCTCAAGATTTTTTCATATCTTTTTTCCTGTAACTTCTGTTTATCATAAAATATTGGTTTTTAGCCCTGGCTGGTGTAGAACAGTGGACTGAGCGCGGGCTGAAAACCAAAGTGTCCCTGTTCGATCCCCAGTGAGGGCCATGTGAGAGGCAACCATACATTGCTGTTTCTTACTCTCTTTCTCCCTCCCTTCCCCTCTCTCTAAAGATAAATAAATAAAATCTTTAAAAAATATATTGGTTTTTGATGAATTATTTTGAAGTACTTCATGGAAATGGAAACATATCTACACATTAATTGACAGGTGAAAATCACCCAGTTTACTGTTGTGGTGTCCAAGATTACTAGTTTCCACAGAAACAATTTTCAAACACCAATTTTGTAAGTGTCTATAGTCACCTAAGTGAAAGTACAAAACTTACTGAACTACCAGGAGAAAAAAAAAAAAGGAAAATTAGGAAAAAGAGACAGAGAAATGAAATTTAAAAACGCAGCAAATGGATGAAGCACACTTCTATTCTACTAAAGATAATGTTATCTTTAAAGGTTACTTCACAACAAATAAACTTATATACATATATATTTTAAACACATGTATGTACCCATATATTTAGATATATATTATGTATTCATATAGTTTAAATATATGTGTATATATTATTCTTTATATCAAGGAAGCAAATAGTGAGTCCACTTTATTTTTAATACAAAGGTGTTTTCTTTCTTATTTGAGAGTGTTATTTAAGAAAGTTTTCATATAAAATTATATAATAATAAAATAATAAAGAAAAAATCACCAAAAGTCAAAACTCTGTTACAGCCACTGTTATCATCTTAAACCAATAACTTCTAATTATACCTATTTTAACAAAACGAACTTGTATAGGTTTACTGAAGATTCCTGGAAAATATTAGAATATATGTAAGTAAGAAATTGTTCTTAACTCAGCATATAATAGCCCAACTTCCACTAGAGAAAACTTTTCTGTATAGTGAAGGAACTGGTTGCAAACTTTGTATATATCAAAAAATAACTATTTCGTTGAATTTTCTGCAGCAAGATTATAGAAGTTTCAGGAGAAATGTTTTTTGAAGTTGCACAGAATGATACTTAACTGTAAAACATGCTTGTCCCTTAGTAGTTTTGTCGCCCACGGTGATATAAACAGATAACTATTGGAATAAAACCTACCATTTAAAACAAATGGATGATGCCTCATTCTCTTTCTTAAGTTTTTATAGCTTTTTATTCATTACTCACTTTGGCAGCTAATATATGAAGTTTACTGAGTTTGTACTGACTCACATTTTGCGTGTTTTTTTCTCTTAATTTTTTTTTTCCTTTAGTAGTAGAATGTTATCTGATTCTATGAACAGAGAAACCTTAAGCTAATCAACACCTGGAGGCGTTTGGTGAGGTTGAGCTCACTGAAGCACAAAGCAGTGTTTCTGAAAGAGGGTCTGGGAAGCTAGGGGACCGAATATGGCTTCTCAGATACCTACGCAGCCTCCACAACATTTCAGAAACTGCCAGAACCCTGTATTTATGATAGTGTTGGCACAAAATAATGATTTATCCAAATATTCATGCTAACTTAACAAAGAGAACAGAGGCAAACGATACATAAATGATGAATTCAAACTGAAACAAGACTATGTGGACAAAGATTGTAAGCTACTTTATAATGAGAAAACTGGTAAAATAAGCTAAATCACCATGCAGTGCATACAAGCAGCAATGTACTAAAATAAAGTCAAATAAATGGTATTTTAGCAGTCAGAGCCATATTCACATTGTAATTGCTGATTTAGTGTCAACAAAAGAACATTTGTCACAGTAAAATAATGATGTTAGTTTGGATTTTATTGTTTGTTTAGTTTTGTTAGCATTTAATTTATAAATTCTTTTGACTTTATAGCTTTGTATAAGCTATAAGTAAACAAGTTTAGACACTGTTTATGTTTGTACTTATTTAACTAACATTATAAAAAACTAATAAAAGGCAAAAGGAGGCTAACAAATACCATGAATTTTGGGAAAACCGTATAACTGAAATATTTGTTACAATAATTTTGTGTGTTTACCGATGTCCATGAAAATCAGGTTCAATAGCAAGTAAGAAGTCTGCATGCTTTCCCTCTTTATTCATTTCTTCTTTAAATTAAATGTTTTATTTTAAGATATTGCTTCAAATATAACTATCAGAAATAATGCATAAAGATCCAGTTTACTTTTTTAAAAACCTTTAAAAGCATTTATTAATTTGAGAGAGAGAGAGGAAGAGAGGGGAAGAGAAAGAGAGGAAAAGGAGAGAGAGAGACAAAGAAACATCAATACGTGCTGCGACCTCGGACGGAACCTGCAACCCAGGCCCTGCAACCCAAGTATGTGGCCTGACTGAGAATCTTGTGGTGAATGGGATGATGCTCCAACCAACTGAACCTCACTGTCCAGGATGATCATTTTACTCTTTACCCAGTTCTTCCCAATGGCAAAATGTTAAAAAAAAATTATAGTACAATATCCATATTAGAATATTGGAATCGATGTAGTCAAGGTATAGAATATTTCCATCACCAGGATGCCTCATGGTGTAGCCACACCCACTTTCCTTCCACTTTTGCCCCACTTCCCTTACTTTCTAGTGATACTAATAAGTCTCCTTTTTAAAATTTTTATCAGTTTGTCGTTTCAAGAATGTTGACACCTGCTGATGTGCTCATTCACGATCTTTACATCTTTTTGACTGAAATACCTTTTCATTTACTTTTCCTTTTGTCTAATTGGACTTATTTTTCATTGTTTAAATTTGATGGTTCTTTATATTTTGTAAATACTAGTCCTTTACTGGATTTATGATTTCCAAATATTTTTTTATTGTTGTTCAATTGCAGTTGTCCCCATTTTCCCCTCTCCACACTCTCCTGCCCTACCCACCCCACCTCCCACACTCAATCCTACGCACCTGTTGTCTTTGTCCATGGATCCTTCATACATGTTCCTATCGCCCCTTCCCCTACTTTCCCCATTATCCCCTCCCACTTCCCCTCTGGTCACTCTCAGTTTGTTCTTTATTTCCAAGTCTCTGGTTATATTTTGCTTGCTTGTTTGTTTGTTGATTAGGTTCCACTTATAGGTGAGATCATATGGTATTTGTCTTTCACCACCTGGCTTATTTCTCTTAGCATAATGCTCTCCAGTTCCACCCGTGCTGTCCTGAAGGATAGGAGCTCCTTTCTTTCTGCCGCATAGTATTCCATCGAGTAAATGTACCACAGTTTTTTGATCCACTCATTTACTGATGGGCACTTAGGCTGTTTCCAGCACTTGACTGTTGTACTGCTGCTATGAAAATGGGGGTGCACAGGTTCTTTTGAATTGGTGTTCTGTAATTCTTAGGGTATAATCCCAGCAGTGGAATTGCCAGGTCAAAAGGCAGTTCCATTTTTAGTTTTCATACTATTTCCACAGTGGATGCATCAGTCTGCATTCCCACCAACAGTGTATTAGGGTTCCATTTTCTATTTTCTCCATGTTTACTTTAGATTTTAATACTCTTAGTATGGTCTTTTGTAGTTCAAAAGACTTTAATTTTTATAAACTCCAATTTATTATTTTATTTTCTTTTATAAAGTGTGCTTTTGATGTCAAGTCTAAGGACTCTTTATATGGGTTAAGATCCTGAGAAAATTCTATGTTTTTTCTAACAATTGTATAGTTTTACATTGGATTTTTAGATCTGTGATCTATTTTGAATTTATCTTTGTATAAGAATGCAACTTATGCCCATTTCTTTTTATTTTGCTTATGAACATTCAATTGCTTTAGCATTACTTGGTGAAAACTCGATTATTATTCAATTATTTTTTTGTTTTTGTCAGCACTTAATTGGACAGGTTTATGTAGGCCTGTTTTTGTGAGCTCTGTTCAGTCCCTTGGTCTGTGTGTCCATCCCTCCTCCAACACCACGGTCTGTGTCACTGTGGCTGGACAGGAGGACTTCACTCGGATAGACTTCCAAACTCAAGTCACACTGTAGATTTCCTTCCACATTTTTACACTTTAAAAAATATTTAACTATTCTACTCTGCCTTTTCTTATTGAGTGTATGTGTGTGTATAAAATATTACTTAGATTTTGATAAAAATTCCCTTAATCCTATATAACGATTCAGGGAATTTGACATCTCTACTATCTTTAATCTTTGAATCTTGACTGTGGTATATATCTCTATTTATTTAGAATATCTCTGATTTCTTCAACATCTTCTGCTTTGAGCTCACTCAGCTTTTGGAATTTGTTAAATTACTTATTTTGATAAATTTGGGAAGTTTTTAGTCATTATTTTATAGGATGATACCTCCCACTCTATTTCCTCACCCCACCTAACATCTTTATGGTATGCCTGTTAGCTTTTTTTATTACAGTCCGACAGATCCTTAGGACTCTGTTGTTGTTTTTTTTTTTCCTTTTCCAGTCTATTTTCTGTCTTTTGTTCTATTGGGAAATTTCTTTTGTTTTGTCTTTTATTTCACTGACGCTTTCCTCTTCTCCCTTCAGTTTCCTATTGAATACCACAACAGCCATCCTGTTGCAAATGGTAAGATTTCTCTCTTTTTTAGAACAAATACCAAGCGATCTCACTTATTTGTAGACTCTAAATAACAAAATAAATGAGCAAACAAGATTGAAGGAGACTCACAGGCACAGGAGAGAGAACTGGTGGTTGCCAGAGGGGAGAAGAGCAGGGACACTGGGTGAAGGAGGTGGGGGTCTAAGAAACACACATTGGTAGCTACAAAATAGTCCTGGGAAAGTAAGTGAAGCATAGGAAATACAGTCAATGATGTCGTGATAACTATGTATGGTGCCAGTTGAGTACTGGAAATATCAGGGGGAACACTATATAAATAAAGTAGATGATTGTCTGAATCAGATTTCTGGGATCCAGCTAATTCTTGCACTTCTTGATCTCTCAGACTTAGTCCCCACTTCTTGACTCATTGACTTAATTTAGCTTTTAATAAACACTGACATCTGCCCAACAGAGTCCTTGTATGTTCTTTCCAAAGCACTTTCTCCCACAACTTGTCGACCCTCAGCCAAGCAATGAAATGGTTTTGTTTTGATTATTAAATCATAGCTCTGGAAACCTTATATTCTGCTAATCCCTCTTTAAACCAGTTGTTTTATGAGGTCTATGTGAATGTACTTAGAAAAGTTAAAAACATCTGTATTGAAATTCAGGGAATTATTATCATTAAGAGTTTATTTCAAAGTAATTCACTACCCAAATATGTTTAGGAGATTCAAAACTAAAAAAATGGCCAGTGCTTCTTGTGGAAGATGGTATAGATTTAGCCCTTTCAAAATAAAATGGGTGTAGAGAGCATATCCCTCTGGCATTCATTTATTGCATGTGTACAAATTATATATAAATGCACATTTTCTCTGTAGCATGGCACCATTTATTATTATTTTATAAATGGTGATTTTGCATTAACTAAATATGTGTTTCTCAGTTCTGTGGAAGAACCAGAAAACTCAGCCAAAGAAAGCAAACAAAAAGAGTAAAATATTTTGCATATTGCTTAGCATATGATAAGCAATGGTATGTAATGTGATATTCTGTTCCAAATATAATCTGTAAATTTCTCATGTTTGACCAGAATGCTCATTTTACTACTAGATGATGCCACATAAGCAGATTGTAATGAAAAATACTACCATCTTTATTCTTAATTTGTTTCCCTTCTATGGGAAGGAGGTGAAGCACAATAGAAGATATAGTGGAAAACTTTTGTTTTCTCAGTTCCAGCATTTATTGCTTTTTCTATAAAGAATAAAATCCCTGTTTTCCTTTAGAAACCTTCCTCCATTATTATCAATGTTTTGTCAGGAGACCTACACTATCTCTGGTACCCAGAATGGCCAATCAACTTTATTCTGACCAATCAGTGCACTCCAGGTGCTGGTATTCTCCATAACTGGAGTGACTGGTGCAGCAATCACCATGTGCCCAGAACTAGGAAAATAAGATTCTAATTTTTCACTTGAAGTATTGAGAAAGTGATGGACAGAAGAATGAGAAAGAAGCAGCACAGACCAGCAGCTGTAAGCACAGTCTCTGGAGCCAGATTCTCTATCCTCAAAGTGTGTGCCCTCATAGGCAAATTTCTCGACCTCTCTGAGCATCAGTTTCTCATCTGCAAAACGTGAATTAAAATAGTGCCTACTTCACAGGTATGTGTCAGATTAAATGAGTTACTGTGTCTAACATGCTTAAAATAGGTGTTTGTTTTATTGTTATTTTCTACTGACATTTTCTAATCTGGTAGGACATAAATATTGAGTTGCTAATAGCTCTTTACCATAAACACCCATTAGAGAATAAATCCAACAGAAAGGAAGAGTATAGCTAAGAGGTAAAGAGATAGGCCAGTGAACATCATCTGATATTTGATTAACTGAATCCAGTTCTGTCTTGATTTGCAAAGTTTATAACTTTTCTTATATAAGTCAGTATGCATTAGGTGTCTGATCCCCATAAGTGAAAGGTTCTGTGCCCTGTAAGTGAAGGAGCCCCAAGGAACACAGGAAAAGAAGGAGATGAACTGTTTCTGGACCAGTCCATCTGTGATTCAAAGTAAAATAGCAAAATAAAAATTTCTAAAAGAAGACCTAAATACCATATTCAGTCAACACATTCAAAAAGTATTTATGGAGAGTTTACTATGTGTCAGGTACAATGTAGGCATTTGAGATACCAAAGAAAAATAGCTGTTCCCACGTTAAAGGAGCTTAGCATCTCTTGGGTAGGAACAGTATTAGTCCATGCAGGCTACCACAATAGAGTACTGCATTCTGGGTAGTTTAAATGATGGATATTTATTTTTCCACAGTTCTGAAGTTTGGGAGTCCAAGATCAAGACGCCAGCAAATCCAGTTTGGTAAAGACCCTGTTCTAGGGTTACAGATTGACTCCTCCTCACTGAGTCCTCACATGGCAGAGAGAGAGAACTGGTATCTCTCCTTCTTATAACACCAGTCCACCAGTTTTATCGTATAAAACACCACCCTTATGATTGTACTTAGCCTTAATTATCTCCCTAGAAACCTCATCTCCAATCAGTGTTACACTGGAGGTTAGAGCTTCAACGTAGGAATTTGGGAATACAAAATTAGGTCCATAACAATAAACAACAATGCCACATGAATTCAGGTGAATACATGGTTGAATAAGAAATCACCAATCATTTTCCAAAAGGATCTGTTCATTCAATGAAATGCAAGTTTCAAAGACAAGTACACTTAAAGGCAGCTTTATAACAGAATATAAAAAGCATATAATCTTTATATAATATCATACCAACCATAATTAAATGTAGTAACTAACAAACTAACAAGTCTGTTAGAACAAAAATAGGAACAGATATTTTTTGCTAACAACCTCTATTTTAGCCTCTATTTTAGTACTTTGCAGGGACCAGCAGTTCCAGTTTCTGTCCAGATGGAAGCTGACTGACCACAGGAATTCAGCTGATGCACATGATTCAACATGCTGACACCAAGATCTTTATCGGAACAAGCTAGAATATTGCCTGCACATCTCCACTTCCCCTCCTTCTCCTTATAAAAGTCGCCAGCTTAACCAGAGATGTTAAGATGGTTTCTAGGGTTGGAGTCCACTCACTTCTTGGGTTGCTGGCACCTGAGTAAACATCTTTTCTTTTCACCAGCACCTGTCTCATGAGTATTGGCATTCATACCGGCAGGCAGCCCAACCTGCATTTGGTAACAGATTCTCATAAGAAAATGCCTAACATAAAAATATTCATTGTGACAATTCTTAGTGAAATAATCCTGTCATTCTAAAAGTTGCCTTATAGGAAACTGTTTATTTTTAAAGATAAAATGGAAAGCATGCTTATTACATGTTTATGAATTGAACTGTGGTTATCGAGACAAATGACTACAAAATAGCCTGTTAGAGACTGTCCGAGCTTAGCCTTTATGTGTTAACTGTACCAGGTGATTCTGCTGCACTAGTCAATGAATGCAATGAAAAATAGAAATCAATCAAATCAGGAATTTGACATTTAAAAAATTGATATAAATAAGCAGGAAACCTATTCATTGATCTGGCAACAGATTGAGTTGACAAATGATTGAATCAATTGATTGATTTAAGTCTTTATAATTCCAAGCACTAAAACAGTAAAGCTTCTGTTACAGAGCAGGGCTGGGAATACCCAGTGATATCCCAACTCCGCACCAGTTTCATTATGCTCGCCACCAATGGAAAGATGTCTCTCAATGCCAGAGACCGGTGAAAAGGAAAGGAATTGTTTATTTACAAGTTATACAGGCTTGGAGTAATGACTTAAGGTCTCCTT
>PVJI01007342.1:0-78937 GCA_004026765.1 Micronycteris hirsuta | reverse complement strand
TGTGCATCCATATCCCTACCCTGCTATTCACATGTATAATTAAAATATCCCTGGGAGAGGAGAGAGATGAGGAGGAAGCAAGGCACTAGGCTGGCTGGAATTAACTCTCCACAAACAGAAATTGTGGAGAGACAAGCCCGTACAGGTGCAAGGACACCCAAACAGAGAGAAGGAGACAGTTTCCTACAACTCTGCCTACTTCATCTATATTTATGAAAAAAATCATAATCCAGAGATCAAGGGGCTCTGGTAGCACGACAGAGCACAGGGACTCAAACATGGGTCTTCTGACCCAGGCCTGGCATTAGATTTAGAACAATCTGGTGCCTCCCTGGTGTGATCGGGAGAGGGATGGAATTCTTGGCCTGTCTTCTTGTAAATGGGAGTTGTGATCTCGTTGACATTTGTAGTCATTCTTCCCCAAACTGAGAAATACAGTAGAGGTAATAATAACCACTGGGGTCATGGCACTTTGAGCCACCAAAAACCTTCACATCCATCACCTCGTGTGCTTCTCATAACAACACAGAGAGGTTACAGATAGAGAAACTGAGGCTCCAAAAGATTGAGTAACACCGGAAACCATAAACTTCAAGCTACAGACTTAACAAATGTTAAGCTAATGTTATCATCACTGTCACCAGCCCTTATTTACCAACCGTGACGTAAGATATCTTAAGGGACAGAGTCATGCCCCATCCATGTCTGCACGCCCCACAGGTCCCACCCGACTACTTGACGCATAGTCAGTGGTCAATATACACTTGACGATGGCTTCATTTACATCATACGCAATGGAAAGCCAGTAAGGAAGAGGGAAAAATATTCACAGCCAGTAACTTTTGGGTTCTAAACTCAAAAAAAGTTGTTTCTCATTCTTAAAAAAAAAAAAAAAAAAGTAAACAAAGACTGATACCGCAAGAGCTTCAGTGATCTACAGGTTCAGAATAATGCCCTCTGATTCTCATACACAGGGCTGGTCCAGCCCTTGTGGTTCCCAACTAGACAGCGTACTCTGAAGAGTACCAAAAGCACTCCCTTTCTGAAGAAAAAAAAATCTCCTTTATTGTCTGAAACTGGGGCCCTCCACTCCCTGAAGCAAAGGCAGTGAAAGAAAGCTCAATGTCTGTGATCAGCCCACCACACCTGACTCAGGACTTGTATATAAGACTGGCTCCTGCCGCACAGTTGACCCTCAAGAAGAGAACACCGGTCAATTTTGATAAGAGCAGAGCATGTTCACAGTCTGAAGCTTTTGGTATGATAGCACCGTGGGGTTTGGGACCCACCACAGACAGTAAAACAGCCCTAGCCAGCTAGAGCTGAAAGAAAGGAGAATGCAGACAAACCTTAAGAAGCATCTTTCCTCTCTGAGTCAAAAGTTGCTTCTGCACAGGTTAGGAGGTGTGCTTGGTGTGGGATGGTGTAACAGGACTAAACCCACATCCAATGGCCAGTGTCAGAGTTGTAGCTGGGGCCAGCCCTGGACCTGGCTCACCCACAGAGAGAGGAGACGTTGTGAGAATTCTGGGGAAAGGATGTCCTGAATCTCTGCCATCCCCTTTCTTGCTTGGGGCCAGTGGCACTTCTCGGGCTTGGAGCCTGAGCTGAAGCCTTCTGAGCAGAGACCGAGTCAGAGCACACAGCACTGAGCTGGAGCCCAAGTCTCGGAAGTTATTAAAGTGGGAACAGAGGTGGTTAAATTCAGGGGGTCAGAAGCAGATACTAAATGCCAAGGGTCCAGGACCCAGGGAGAGGGCAAGCACCAGCCATAAAACAGTGCTGGTCCCAGGCTGGCTCTTCAGTGCAGGTGGGGGCCGTGGTGGGAAGAGTGCCCGGCCTCGCCGAAAGAGCCCCCGGTGCAATGGCCAAGCCAGGCTCTCACTAAGGAGCAGGCCCAGGCTTGGGGCGATCAGGCGCTTCTCTGCACTGCTAGGCAGGACAGGGATGCAAACCCCAGAGTGAAGATCGGGCAGGCGGGAGTGCTCTAATTTTCAATGACTGTGTTCAGACCAAAGGGAGCTCCGCCGCTCTTTCTCCATCCACTCCAGGGTGTGTTTGACTTTGCATCCCACCATCTCCTGAACATACAGACACAGAAAGCAGTGGCTGTGTCCTGCTCACTCATCCCACCGGGCTGCCATGGGGTGTGAGCCACAGCTCATGTTTACACAGGGGCTTATTAAAGCAAGTAGGATTTGGCCTAGATTGCAAACAGGCCCTCCTTCCCGTAAATGTATTTGCTGTGACCCCTGGGGCATTTCCTACAGAGCATGTGCCACCACAACAGGACCCCCCGCCCCACCCCCGGTTTAGCTGGCCTGGGCCTCGGAGATCTCTCTCCAGGCCTGTTCTCCTTGCCTCCGAAGATCTCTAAATATTTGCCCAAGACAAGGCACATTCTCTAGGCATCATCCTGCCACCTGGTCCAGGGGAAGGAAGTCCTGATCTTTCCACACAATCTCCTGCAGAGACAGGCACTTCCTTTCAATGAGAAGTAGTCCCCACTCTCTTAATCTTCCTGGCTTCCATTTCCCCAATTGAAAAACGTTCAAATCCCATGAGATGCTTTCTAAGGGACCTTCCTCTTCAGACATCTTATGCTCGCTCCCTGAGAAGCATTGGGAACTGGGGGACCTTCTGAGTTGGGAGTCAGAGCCCCACAGGGAGCCTGCAGTCCAGTCCCACACTTCCCCTTTCCTCGGTGAATAATCTCTTCCCAATTCCTGAGTCTCCCTGTCTCCAGCTGCAACGTGAGGGGGCAGATTTAATGATCTCTGAGCTCCCATAGCTCACAGGATTTTCCTTTAGCACCGCGCGCGCGCGCGCGTGCGTGCACGTGTGTGTGTGTTTTCCCCTGGGGAGCTGCCTCCTGCGGCAGGCCATCCTAGTGGGAGTGTCTGTCAAGTGTCCATCAAGTGTCCTTCCCAACGAACGGCAGAAGACTGTGGCAAGCCCAGGCAGCTTCTCTCTTCCAAGAAACTGATTGAATTGAGTGGCCCGAGGATGGAAAGACTGGAGCCCATCCATCCGTGCAGTCCTGCCACGAGGAGACTACCCAGGAATTCCTCCCTTCTAGATCTGCAGATGTTTCGGGTTCTTCTCCCCTCTGAGGACACCTTTTAAGCCTTAGTTCTCATGTTGTGGGCTGCCTCACATCTATCCATTCACTTGTGTGCCCGAGTCCTGCAAGTCGCTCACCTGTCACCCTCTCAATAAAACCTTTCCCAGCCCCCTCCATTTCTAATCACAGCCCCTCTTGCTTGCTTCATTTTTAATAGTACTTTATCATCTTTTAAAATTGTGCTAATTGACTTAGATATTTCGTGCATTGGCCATCTCTCCCCATTAGAGCATAAACACCATGGGGCACTGGCTTGTGTCTGTTGTGTTCGTTGCTGGATTTACAGTGCTCAGAACAGCGCCCGGCACATGGCAGGTGCCCATTAAACACGGTTTGAATGCATAAATGTATGATTGATGTTTGAAAGTGACCACAGGTGGTTTGGGTTCTAACTAACTGACTAATACTCTCTCCTGTTTTGCCCTCTGGATCCTTGTCCCTTCCCTGGTTAGGAAGCCCCTTTGCTGATAGGAAAGCAAGAAGTATGAACAAAAGCAGGGGTCACAGCCCACATGTGGGGGGTCTGCTGGGGGGAGCCTCCAGCCCAGGGCAGTGTAGCTCACTCTTCTCCCTCCAGCATCTTCATCTCCCCTTTGAACCCCATGTCCTGGACCACTGTCACTTAAGAAAGCTCAAAGTCCTGATCTGTGTCTAAGAAAGAGCAGACAAGGAAAAAGGTGAAAAAAAAATACAGACAGGACCCAGGGGGCTAGAACCTGAAAATTGATTTGCTATACAAATTTTTTTGTTTGTTTGTTTGGGGTTCTTCTGGATTTAATGGGGTCCCAGGCAAGCCCGCCACATTGTGTTTGACTCAGCTAGAAACCCTGATCCCAGCTCTCTGCTCTGACGCCATCAATGACGTCCTGTCCCATGTGCTCCCCTCATTGGCTGGGCCCCACATCACTGCCTTTTCGAGGTCTGTCTCTGCATTCCTAAATCCTCAGCATCTCTCCGCTGGCTCTTCTCTTCCTTGCTCATTCAATGACACACATTCCTCAAGGTCCTGTTCTTTGCCCTCTGGACTCCATATACTACATTTCATCCTCAGGGATTCCATCCTTTCCCTTGACATTAATCAAGTCAAGATTTCTGCAAATTCTTCTCTACACCTTCCGAACCCCTGACTATCTAAAGAGCACCTCTACTTGCAATCTCCTTGCCCCCTGCCAATCTTTACTCCTCCGCTTCCTCTACTTCTCTGTACCCCAAATTGGATGGGCCCTATTGGGTCATCTGTAAAATGGGCTAGGCATCCCTTTCTCAAATAACTTTGGGATTTAACAACACCATTCAGGTAAAGGCGCTTTATAAATGGTATTAATGTTACTTGGTCTAATTCAATCTCAGACTGAAATGCCCGCCCTTTATTTCCACAACCTCATGCAGTGGGGTCCAGCCACACATTTGTAATTATACCCATGAGCTCCCATCCCCCCAGCTGCCTTCCCAGGCCTGGACTCATGTTCCAACCCTGGGCTTTCAACTTGCGTGGGCTCCTGGTATCAGCTCAGTCTGCTTCCCCCACCTGGGCACACCCTCACAGTGCTCTTTTCTAATGGAAAAGCCAGAGTGGGCCCAAGGAAGAGGGTCAGGGCAGGGGAGGACAGGGTCATTGATGAACCCTGTGCCTGATGATATCCTTGTATGAGCCTGCCCAATGCTCAGCCACTCCAGGAGGAAGGTGTCATTCTCCTCAACGTAGAGATGAGCACACAGAAGTCCAAAAGGGTCAGACACAGGTCCAAGGTTACGACTCATCGGGAGGCTGTTTTGTTCTCCCTCCACCAGGCTGCCCAAGGAAAAGGGTAAGTGAGACAGACACTGGAAGCCCCCAGGACAAACTTGCTCTTGCAAAGACACCCTTTAAGACCAAATTGTGAAATTAGGAGATCCCAGAGGTAGCATCTGGCAGGGGAGGGAGAGGTGTCTGCACTAAAGGAAGGGTGGAGGGAGCAGGGTGCCTGTGCTCCTTCATGCTAATTTTGACATTTCCCTGTGCGTCTGCTTGTCATCATCAACTTATAATTTAACCTCATTGTGGTGATGCCTCTGGAATTTCAACAAGGCTTGCTGGAATTTCATTACAGCCCAGCAGCTGGCCCCTGGTATTTCTGATACAAATGATGTGCAGCTGCATTCTGGCCTTGCTGTCTTTATCCCCGATCTAGTAAACGGGGGCACTAGGCATGCTTAATCCAGAGAGATATTCCGCACACCGAGAGGAAAGCTTGTCAGTTCCACCAGGGGCATTTCCTATGGACTAGTCTGCCGGAGCCAATTAACCCAGAGTAATTGCTGAAAGCATTAGATATTGATGATGGATACAGGGGCTGACCCCAGGGGTCCCTGGAAGGCAAGTGGTGAATAGTGAAATGGCCCTGTGTCTGCGCAGAGTTTACCGATTTCAAAGCCCCTCTGCCTGCGTCATAGCAACGGTCCGAAGATGTGGGCTGGGGAGCTGGTGGCGTCTGCATTTCACAAAAGTGAAAATTAAGCCTCGGAGAGGGAAAGGATGTCAGGTTCACCAGAGTAAAGAAACACAGAAAAGCTGGGCACACATTCCATGTCTAGATTTTGGACTTCTTTTATCGTTGTTCATCTAGTATTTATTGAGCACCTGCTAGAGCCAGACATTGTACTCACTGGAGGATATGGTTTCTCCATCTTATATCCATACCATCTGTTTGTAGAATCTTCTCCTTTGGGGTCCTCTCCTAAGGAGATTCTTGCCCAGTTCCCTATGTCCTATACCCATTCACTCCCCTTTGTCCCTCAGTTCCCCTCAAATTTGTGCTTAGGTGGACTCTGATGTCCCTGAATTATACCTGAGTATGCTACTGAGTAACCCAACAGTAGCCTCATGACTGATCCTCCCCAGGGAAAGAGTTGCCCTGTCCTGTTAGAGGCCTCCTGCACCTCTGTGAGCAGGATGGAGAGCCATTCTAGGCCAGAGAATTTTCTAGTCCCCGGAAGCACAGTGTCAGGAGTTGCTTGCCTGACCTGTGGGTTCAACAGGTCTTGCCAGCTCTGACATCACAGTGTGCTGTGGAAGTCCTGGGCCAGGGTCCTGGCGTCTCTATGACTCTATGGGATGTGGCATCTTGGCATGTCATTGGCAGGCTCCAGCACCTGAGATACTGAGCCAAAGTACAAGCACAGGAGTGAGTTCATGGCTGAGACCACATTGTGCCCAGATCTTTCCCAGGTTGGATGGCTGGATATGCCAGTGTTGCCCAGGGCTGGGTGGCTTCTCTGCTGGATGTGTTCATACCAGGATGCTTGGGCAGTGGTCCCTGGGGACACTGGTCAGAGGAGCTCAGCTTCCATGGGGCAGCTAACCAAGAGGCCATTGGAGAGCCCATCTTCCTCATCTCTACCCAGCCAAGCTCCACCCAGCCCAGGAGGGCTGCTCTCTGGCCCTGGTGCCCCCTCCCTGCACAGAATCGCTTGGGAAGCCACAGGGAGTCATCACAGCCCAAGGACTCCATGCTGAGAGGAAGCCACCAGCACCAGCCCTCCCTGCCATGACCTCCTCAGATACTAGGGTGGATCTACTTGGTCCTCTGGAGGTAAGAGGGAAGGGAAAGGCCCCAGGGTCAGCAAAAAGATGTAAAAACTCACCCTCTCTTCCAACAACACCTCTACTTTTTCCTCCTAATAGCACTCTTATAGCACTAGGGCAAGTCACATTGGCCAACGTGAAAGTGGAAGGTCAGGGGTGCCAAGGCCATTTCTCAAGATGAAATACTTATAAATGGCCAGCCCTTGACTTACAAGGTTCCCACCCACAGGTTCTATCTTCACATTCGGAGTCCTCCATCCTTTCCTTACTCTTCATGATACACTCGGGGACTCTGTTTTGTTCACGTGGGCTTCCCCACAGAAGAGCTGCTGGAGGCCCAAAGTAGCCAGCTTTCCCTGGGCACATCAGGCCTGCTCTGTGTCTGCTGGAGGCAGAAACAGCAGGGCTCAAGCCACTTAATATTCCTGGGATGTTGAGCTGAGCTCTAGCCAGGGTGAGCCTCGTAGGCTCAGACAGCCGCAGCAAGGGATGTGAGCTTGAAGCCCAGTCGGATAATATAAAAGATAATAATAATAAATAGAGACACAACATGCAAAGACACTGGGATAAGAATCGAAGGTCAGGTTCACAAACACAGAGGCAGCTAGGAGGGGGGATGGAAGGACACACCTCCACCCACAGCCATGTACTTCTGGGACAGAAGAGCCCAAGGAAAATCAGAGCTCGGCAAGGTTCTGAGTGGAGAGGAGAGAAGCCGGCTGAGTGTTGGTCTTCACCTCCATCCCTGCCAGTTGGCCAAGGTCAGCTTTTAGAAAATAGAGATTTTTCCCAGGTAAGACAAGAATATCCAGAAATGACTTAGTGGGTCACAAGGAAAGGGGAGACTAGAAAGGAGTAGAAGAATGGGCCTTCTGAATATGGATATGAGGACGGCGGTGGGGGAGAAGAAGAGGGCTCTCAGAACCAGAGAGGAGCTTTTTGGAGAACTGAGAAAGTTGAGGCAACTTCATGGCATATGTATTATTTCTATCTACATGTTATAGATGAAGAATTTGGCTCAGAGAGGTGTAATGCATCATTCAAGGTCACACAGTCAGTAAGTGGCAGAACCTTGATACAAACTCAGATCTGTCTTATTCCAAGACCCAGCATCTTAGCTGCTACTTTCACAAGGAGTTAGGGCCCACTAGGAGGCTGAGGTATCCTAAGATACAGGTGTGGGCTGGAGTACTGGGGAGTCCGAGGCAGCCGATGAAGGTCCTTGGCCCCTGAGTAAATGTGAAGCTTGGGTAGATCAGCATCCTGGTTCTCCTGGGAGCAGACAGTGCCCGCTTGAGGGCCGACCCAGTTCAGGCCTTGGAGCCATTGCTTAGAAATTGCACCAAGCAAATCCCCAGCCGTAATTACCACCACGCTTGCAGCACTGGGCTGAGAGCTGGAAATAGCTCTGTATTTATTTACCCTGCAATTACATGCTACATTAAATGCTCCACAAGAACATGGCGATCACCCTGCAATTAACTGGTCCCTGCTTCCTGGGCAAGAGAAGACTGGAGACAGTTACTGGGTGAAATCAAGTGCTGCCTGGTTTCTTAACAGGCCTGGGGGTCACCTTGTACCTTGTGCCTGGCAGAGACTATAACTCCAGTAGGAGCTATCTTGGCTCCAGGGAAAGGGGGTTCATATCCTGGTCAGACCTGAACCAAACTTTACTGAGAGTTCTGTGAGGGGCCAGGCGTATTCGAACCTCCTCGACCTCAGCTCTGCCCAGCTTGTCTCCTCTGGCTCCTCTCAAAGCACCTAGTGATCTCTCTGCACTTAATATTTAGAGTTCCTGACCATCACTCCACCAACCTGTGCATAAACTAGTTCCTGTCGTGTTTACCTGACAAATTCTTATTTACTTTCCAAGATTCAGCTCAAATATCACTTCCCTGGGGAAGTATTCTTTGAAAGAAAATTGTATAGGGTAATAAGAAATCAGACAGACCTGGAATCAAACACCAGTCTTATTACTTAACAGCTATGCGACTTTTGGCAAGTTACTTCACCTTTCTGAACCCCATGATATATGTGTGCGTGTACACAAATGTATAGAATGCCCTGACACCATGGGCATATGCATTGTGTGTTAACATATATATACAGGAATTCATAGTTAGGAACAGGTTTTAGCAGGGTGGAGGCAGCATGGTGCCTGATACAGTAGGTGCACACCAAATCTGTGTTAAATCAATGAAGCGATGAGTCAATCAACCAATCCATCAAAAGTTAACTAGGGGCTGAGAAAGTATGCACCCATGTTTATCTTTGTGGCTCCCCACTTAACTTCCTACACATAAACATGTATATCTCTTATATATAAGCGTAATGTGCAAACATGATAGTAATTGGTCTCTAGTTGCCTGGAGATTCCAGAGAACTAGTTTCTCAGGCTGTGTGGATAGATTAAGCATGCCAGCAAAAGGCATTAAGAAAAGAGTTAATTATATATTTACTACTTCTGTCATTTTCTCCTAATTATGTCTTGGCAAGCAGAGTCTCCTGGATGAGTCTTAAATCTCAGTGTCTTTAAAAATATAATAATAAATCAATATGAAATGGAAAGCTCCCAACAGCCAAGAGTGCCCAGGAATGTTTTCAATCAGCCAGGGTCCCAGTGAGCCCGGCTGGCATCAGTTCTGGTGTTTGGACTTGAGAGACCAGAGATGGGGCCAGAAAAGCAGCAGGAGAGCAGGGCAGTGTCTGGGCCAGGCGTCCGAGGCTACCTCGGAGACTGATGAGGGTCACCTGCAGTTCCCATGGCCATCCCCGGCTGCCAACTTCCCACAAAGCAACAGGAGGAGGAGGCTGGGTATGAAAATGAATGAATCACTCTTGTGGCATTTTGCTGGGTTTCTGGATTGAGAAGACAAGGACCATTTACTGAGCACCCTCTATGTCAGCCGTTCTCAACTGGGACAATCTTGCCTGAGGGGACATCGAGCAAAGTCTGGAGATATTTTTTGGTTGTTAAACTTGGCCTTGATGCCACTAGTGGTACATCTACATCTCACAATGACCAGGTCAGCCCCCCACCAACCAAAAATTATCCAGCCCCAAAATGTCACAAGTGCGGAGGCTGAGAAGCCGTACCGTGTGTGAAGGCAGGCCTGGGCCTGGGTGCTCCATACTGTCTGTCACTGACTGTGGCCCCTCCATTTTCATACCTCTTTATGTCCTTGTCTTTTCTTTTTTGTGTCTAATGATAAGAACAGCACACCCATGCTCAGAACAAATGCACAGGCTTCCTTCATGCAATGCCCATGCCTCCTGGGCTGCAATTATATTCATCCAGAGTTAGTCAGCTCTCACCAGCAGAAGGTTGTGGAAACTCTGGAGGCCCGTGGGCACGAGTAGGTGCCAGTTTTCCCTCTTCTTGGGGAAAAGACCCCACTCCTCTCCCTGGTCCCAGCAGGCACAGGAAGGGTAGCAAGGCTCGGGAGCTTGCTGCTCTCCAGCAGACGGACGTAGGCGGGAAGCCAGTGCATCTCCGGCCTACGAGATGACGGAGACTTACGTGTTTCTTCCCAGGCACCACTACTGTGCTCAGCGATGTCTCTCCATCCCAAGCCATCAAACATGCCTACATCAGCCAAGCAATTGGTGGGCCTACTAGTTTCTATGATTTGAGGCTTGTATCGAGGATCCAAAGGTCCCTGGTACATAAAAGACCCAAGAGAGATTTTCCTAGGATTCTCTCATGTAGTCTTCATAACCACTGTACACAGCAGATATATGTACCTCCCTTTCACATTTAGGAGAAGGGGCTTTAACGAACCGAATGACTCGTTTAAGGTAACAGAACTAAGAAATGATGAAACTCACATGCAAACACCAGTGCGACAGACCCAAGCATGTTCTTGCTACTGCAGCTGGCTGCTGGAAACCGAGTAGAAAGGGACACTTTTGATCTTTACAAGAGAGGGACAACTCAAGAAAGGCATGGATCACTTCTCCAACCCTGCCCTCCCCTATAAGCACTGACCCTATCCCTGACACCTGCATGCCTTTCTGTGTGCCTTCGACCAGGAACTCTGGACCCCGAAAGGAGACCCGTTCTAACAGGCAGAAAGAAGAAGTCATTTGGGGGCCTGCAATCAGCAGTATGAATATAAATGTGGTGATAAACATACGGGGCTCATTACTCTTAGAGAAGGCCAAGGCTTCTTCTGAACAGATGGCAGGAGGATTTTAATAAAGGCCTGAAGCCACGATGAGTTGTTAAAGGCGTGGAGGAATGTGAGGAGGACATTCCAGCTCGGCCGGCTCCAGGAACACCTGAGGCGTCCACACTGCGGATGGGTACTTGGGGGACGATCTATATAAAGTACTGTGAACTTTTCTCCACATTGCCACCCTCCTCCCACACACTACTTCTGACTAATCCAACACTTCTCGGCACGTGTCTGAGAGAGCAGCACTTTAGAACTTTAATGTGCACAGGAACTCCGTGTCAACACGGGGTCCAGAGAGGGCGCTCACCATCTGCGTGTCTAACGAGTTCCCGGGTGATGCCGGCGCCACTTGGGGCACAGGCCATCCTCCAATAGAAAGGCTTTAGAACGTGGGTGAGGCAAGATGCTAACAGGCCTTTAAGGGAAACTAAAAGATTCCAGAGGCGAAATGTTTTGGGAAACACTCCATTAAGTTGAACACATATCTGAACTCCAGGGGAAGGGGGTGGGGTTTAACATGTATAAAGATGTTAAAGGGCTTCGGAAGAAGAGGTTCTGCAGTCCAACACTTTGGGGAGAACCTGGGTTAAGTGGAAGGTGTCTTTCCTGCAGGAGTTTTCGGTGCCTTCACACTGTGTAGGACAGATCCGGCACTCTTCTGTCTGAAGTTGAGGGTGTAAAAGGCCTCACTGGCCAGTAAAGCCCCCAGGGCTTCACTCCTTCCTGTTCCCTCCTTCCTAGTCTCCAGCACACGGAACACCCCAGAGGCACACTCCAGTCTCAGGGCCTTTGCCTCAGGTCTGTCCTGTGACAGCCACCCACTAACTCCCTTGCTCCCCTCTTTGCTCAGGTACCAAGGTCTAGGTGAGGCTTCCCTCACCACCCTAGGGAATATCACAGCCCACCCTTCCCCTTCCACCTGTTTAATCGTTTTCTCTTTTTTAAATGCATTTTCACTTTCAAGCACACCATATAATTTCATAATGTATTACGTTTATTGCTTATGGTTTGTCTTCCCCACTAGATTAGAAACTCTGCAAGGGCAAGAATCTTTGGGGGGGGCTATTATTAAGCACCTAGAACCCTGCCTGTCACACATGAAGTACTGTACATATTTGCTGAATCATTAATTGAATAAATGGGAATGTGAAATTCTTTGTAGGGGTGAAATACAGTGAGCACAATTCCCTGAAGGTTTCTAACCACGGAAACTACTTTTTTCTTATTTCTTTTCCTGCAGAGGCTCTCAGCATGACCACGCTTCCTAAAGGCACATTTTTCTAGGAAATGCTGCTGTGATAACTCACTGAGGATCAGCCTTCATCCATTTTCCTAAATCCTTCCAAGCCTATTCATAATCATCCCCTACCAGGAACCAGGGCGATGAGTTCCATAAATCTATTACCCACAGTATAAATTTATCTTTAAATCTGCGAGAACAATGTCACAGGACGTTGTTCCTCTCCTCCAAAGGGCCAAAGTGCCCCCCCGCCCCGTGCTTCTGGAAGAGAAGAGGCACCAGGTTCCCCACCATGCCTTTGAAGCAACAGGTGCTTCCCAAATTCATATTTAACCTTCAAAGTAATCCTCCAAGGAGAATCTTAATCCCACATTATACAAATGAGAACCTGACTCTCAGAGAGATTAAGTAGCTTGTGGAACTGGGGTTCAGATAAAGGTCTGCCATCCTTCAAAGCTCCTACACTCTACACAACACCAACGTGGCAAACCACCCAGCGCAGTGTCTGGACGATGCTGAATTGCCGCATCAGAGACTTGGAAGCTGTGTGTCGTCCAGAGGGCCTTCCTTGTGAGCTAAAGCCACACCAGCAGCAATAGTAACGCTCCTTGAGATTAGACTATATGCGAATTATCATTCTAAGCCCTTTACATATACTCGTATTTTAATTCCTACCACCCTGTGGACCTCAGTTTATAGATGAGCAAACTAAGACAATTGAGAAGTTATGTAATGTATCAACTTGCCCAAGATCACACGGTTATGGAGCGGCAGAGCCACCAGTGCCAGAATCAGGGAAAAAGAAGAGCCAGGGGAGGTACAGACCTGAGCCCAGCCGCTGCTGCCTGGAGCACTAGGCCTCGCTCTCAGGAGCACTTGGTCTTGATTTGATGCTCTGAGTGCCAACCGCAGCTCATCTGTCCTCTTCCCTCAGCGCCCCCAGTGTTCCCACCCAGTCATGCCCTTGCCTCTGAGTCTGCCTCCCAGCTCTCTGATGAACCTCTTTCCTCCTGGCAGGAGGACTCGCCTATGGATGGGAATGCAGCTCACACCCTTCTACTCCGCAAGCCCCAGAATCCCTCTCCCATACAGCCTTCCCTTACAACCCGTCCTGGGAGTCATCCTAAGAACCAAGAAGGCTCTTAGAGACCATCCTTGGACATTTGAGGGACCTGACACCCAGGGTGGCTGCTCCCTTGCCTAAGCATGCACACAGTCAGTGATAAAAATGGACTAGGGCACAGGCCTGGAAATCCCATCCCTCTGTCCATTCATCCATTAACCAACCAACCAGAAAGGCTTTACTGAGCACCTGCTACATAAAAGTGAGAAGGCGCACCCCATAAGATTCTGCTATACCTTCAGCAGGCTTATCATTTGTGATCACTCACACTTTCATTCATTTATCTCTTCATTCAATACATCTTCAGGCTCCGGAAATAATGATCAAAAAGACAACCACCTCTAATGGAGTATGGGGTTTACTTTCCATGAATTTATTTTCTCCAGTTGTATTGATACAATTGACATACAACATGTAACAGTTTAAGGTATACCACACAGTAATTCGATATATTGTGAAATGATTAACACAATGAGTTAACCTCCATCACCATCTGTTATTTTAATAAATAATACCACAAATATATTCATTATCATAGAAGGTAATGAGTGCTTTGAAAATACAGAAATATTCAAGGTTCTGTGACAGCATATAATTCGTGAGGGGAGCAGGAAGGAATAGGACCTGGGAATCAAAGAAAGCCTCCTGGAGGAAGTGGCATTTAAAGTGAGGTACAAAGGATAGGAAGAGCACATTGGGCGAGAAGGGGATTGAGGCAGAGGGCATGTGTAAAGGAAAGTCCTGAGGCAGAAGGAACCTAACATATTTAAGATTATAAGATGCCGGAACAGTATCATATAGAATGTATACAAAACACACAAAGTAGAAGGCTCTTTCCGAGGAAGGCATTAACATCTGAGTGAGTGCTATGTATCACTTTATCCTACCATGAAGTAGGTATGAATCCCATTTTATAGGTGGAAAAACTGAGACTCTGAAAAACGAAGACACTTGCAAAACAGGTATGCCAGCCTTAGCAGACACTGTTGATGTTCCACTCAAGATACTAATACGCCACTGAATCATTTCTGTGTGCCTTTCCATAAACCTGTCGTGAGTCTGTGTTTGTTTCATTTCGTTTTGGTTTTGCTTCTGATGACCAGTCCTGGGGCTGCTAGACCCACTGCTCCCAGAGAGCTCCAGGGCTCCAGGAGGGAAATGCTGCAGAGGAGCCCTGAGACAGTGATGGCTGGGAGCAGGACGGCCCGGCAACCTCGCCTGGAGCCGGGACAGACTCTAAGGTGCAATGTACACTGGAGAACTCCTCTGCAGAATCTGGCTGAGCCAGCAATTGGCAGCGAATGGATCCCTTGCCTCGCACCTCCCCCTTCTCTGTCCTGTGACCCCATTTCCCTATTGTCTTGGGATCCCCTCTTAATAAATCACTCAGACAGAAATCGTCACCTCAGAGACCACTTTAGGAACCCAACCTAAAACACAATCCATGTCTGTCATGAAGGTGTCTTTCTAGCAAGTGGGTGAGGGCGGAGAATTTGAGTTGATTAAACAGAGCAACACCGGTTCAGGGTAAAATGAGTAGTAATGATAAGAGGTTCAAGAGCAGGGAAGCGTTTCTTTGAGCTTAAGGGGAGACAGGAGAACCTCTGAGAAACATCAGCTAAGCATCAAAGGACGTGTCGGGTATGGCCACGGTGCATAAAAGTAGGCATCCAGTGTGGGGAGGTGTGATGTTGCAAAAGAACAGCATTACAAGGGTGACAGAAATGCTTATGGAACAGAGGAAATGGTGCCAGCCAGATGGAGTCGTAGGAAATAGAGCAGGAAAGATGATCAAGGCCAGACTGGGGAGGATTGCTTCAGCATCAGGCTACCAGTACGAGAGGGTGGGAAAGAATATGCTCTATTGTGGAGGCCACCAGGTTCTTCTGCCACACCCACCAGGTCCTATAGCTAGGGGACCTAAAACAGGCCATTCAGGTTGCTCAGCAGTGACATGAAAAGATCTCCTTCAGATGTTTGTTTTGTGGATTAAATAAGAGTAGCCCAATGGAACCCCCTGGACCATTAGTAGAGATTTAAATGATGCTGGAGCTTGAGTTTGTTTTTTGTTTTGTTTTTTCCATTCTAGGAGTTTGGGCTCCGTTCTGTAAGAGGAGTCACTGAAAAAGCTTTGATCAAGAAAGTAAAATATTCAAAATAAGATATCAGAGAAACTCGTATCACAGTGAAGAGTGACGTAGGCAAGGACAACTCATGGACAACTGAAGGAGGGGAAGAGAGCCAGGAACCCAAACTATCTTGAGGTGTGGGCGTCTGAATGAACAGAGATTTGAGAAGAGACATTAGTTTGAGGGTGAAGGTGGGGGGTTTGATATGATGTATGGAGAGTCTGAAGTTCTATCTGGACATGTAGAGCAACAGCAGCACGTGACCAGAAGAGCCAGACAGGCCTGAGTTCAGATCCCCCCTCTGCCACGTACTAGCTGTGTGACTGGTGAAGGTTCAGGACCCTCTCTGGGCCTTTATTACCTGACTGGCAAAAAGAGAAAATAAATACAAGGTTGCTTCTAAGGACTGAGGCATAGGAAATTGTCTGGCAACTGATAAACTAATAGATGCTCAACAAATAAGTAGCTTTTTTACAAAAAACGGCAATTGAGACTGAGTCATAGAGAGGGCCTCAAGGCGGACGGTATGGATTTGGAAAGCACTGGGCTGGAGGAACAACTGAGGCACAGTCACAGTTGAGATCAGCTATCTTTTGGAGGAAAATGTCCTGTCAAAGATCAAAGGACACTGTAGCTGAAGTTTAAGCTACTTCCGTTTTCCCACATGGCGCACACCTCAGTTTAGTTGTGCAAACATTTACGAGCCAGACACGGTAGAAATGGGGACCCTGAGATGAACGGGACTCGGTTCCTACCCTGGGAAGACTCACAATTTCTTGGATGGGATGGACATTAAGAAAACTGAGCAAAATGCAAAGTGAGAAGAGTTCTGGAAGGGGCCTGAACCAAGTGCCCTGGGCACACCAAGGAGAGCGTGGCTAATTTTGCCTAGAGAAACAACTAGAACCTTATGATCTCTCCTAAAGTGTCAAACACGCGTAATCATTTTCAAATGAATTAACTATGCGTAAGTAATACCATTCACTTAATTATTAGTTCGAAGACGGTAGTTCAAAGTCAAGGAAGTCTAATAAAAATCCTAACCTCAAATATCGAGATCATTGTCGTAAAAAAAGAAAAAAAAGAGTAGGGGATGCACAGTGTAGTACTGAAAGCATAGGATTATCTAGATCCCAAATCCAACAGCTTCTAAGCCACGCAGTGATCAGCGATACAAGTAACAAGCACTGGCCTCCCGAACGGAAACAATCGTCTGTGTTTCTGTGCATTGATGGGCATGAGGCTGGCTGTCAACATAGGAGAGAAAAAAATGTTTTCCCTAGTAAATGAATGTCAAGCTGCCACTGCAAAAACCAGACTGATGCGGCTGGGGAAACCTCACAGGTTCAGCTAACTCTAGGCCCTCTTCTGCTTTCCTGATAAGAAAAAGACATCAGAGGAGGCAAGATCACCCCGCTGGGGAGAGCCAGGACAGAGTCCTCGAGTTCCTGACTCCCACCCAATGCCTCTTCCCAAGATGCTATCCTGCCTCTTAAATGAATCAAAGACTTCACATCCTGCAGTCCATGCTGCTACCACCTGCACGTGTGTACACACTCACACAAACACACACACCACACACACTCCTAAAGTGACCCCAAGTGGGCCACCACCTCCTCTGCATGGAGCCTGCTATGCCCTTGGCAACACCTCATGAATGGAGTGCTCAGAGCCAGCTCAGGTTCTGGGCCCCAGGAGGTGGTAATCCAGCAGAGAAGAGTTCCTAAGGTGATGAACTGCTGGCTTCCGCGACGGTCCACAGAAGAGCCACACCAGATATTCCCTACCAGCCAAGGCAGGAAGTTCTGCCCAGTGGGGGCAGAACTGGTCATTCCTTTCGGCTATGGGAATGCATCCATTTTTCACACAATTACAGCCTGAGAGGATCATCGCTGGGGCTGCCAATCGTGGGCTTATTAGAATAGAGCAATTTTGACACGGGATTGGATTTCTCCTCTGCACAGAACCTTTTGTTTGAAGCAAATGAACTGGTGTTCCTCATATTAGTATATTAATAAAATGTTCTCCAGCGGGTGTTTGATCTTTAAGATTGACCCCATGGCAGAGGCGTGAGAACACAGCTCTGGGAGGCGGGATGCCTGGCCTCTCGTTCCAGCTCTGTGCGCCCAGCACAAGCCACTCTGGGTCTCAGACCTGGTTTCTCATTATCTACTGAAATAGGGCGCGGCCAGGTCAGTGGCTCGGAACTCGAGGCCCCCAAGCTATGAACAACACTTCCAAAAACCTAACAGAGTGATGCGTATCACTGATCTAATGCCTCACAGACTAAGTAAACGTAACTTCTTTTCTCTTGGGCAGTATCACATCCTCTCAGCGTGAAACACCAGTTAGCTCGGCCTGGTCAGACGCTCTGACTGTCAATGACATGGGGGGATTTGGAGGCCACTAGACAAAAACCAAAGTAGAAGCAGCTGAGGAAATTGAGTTCTAAGGTCTGTCTCTGATCACCTATTTATTCCTTGAAACCCAGCTTCCCTGAGCCTGGCAGGCTGAATTTACGGCTGTCCCCCGAGCACTCCTCAGTGGGACCGCTGTTAACTGTACACACACGTCTTCTCTCAGCTAGGCTCTGTCTCCCTTAAGGGTGCGCGGAGAATTCCGGTTAGCATTCTACGCAGGGTGTGCTGGAGCCGGCTCACACTGGCCCTCCAGAGCCAACTCTACGCCTCTCTTCCTCACTCCGAATTCAGCGACTTCATGAAATTGCTCCTGGTGGAAGTATTTATAACAGGAAATCGGAAAACTACAAATCATTGCTTTGTTTCCTCCCCGAAAGCCGCTTGTTAAATATTTACTGGCACATCATTGACTATATCCCTACTGCTCAGCTTTTAGGGTAGAATAACCACATAGTTAAATTTTGATGAATAGATGAATGACCAAAGTCAGCAAACGGGGAGCTGACAGATTTCAGGAGGGCCGGGCTCTGTGTATAAGTGAGCCAGAGAGCTGCCCAGCCAACCGGCAGGAGGGGTACAAACTAAAGCAGTGGGTTTGAGCTTGTACAGTAAAATCACTGATGTGTAGGCCACATCCCAGTCCTGAATCTGGGGGTGGTGGGATGGGTCTTATACATCATTATTTTCTAAATATCCTGTTATGATTCTAAAACATAGCCAAGTTTGAGAACCTTGAGAAAATTCCCAGGCCAATCGAAGCCCATCCTACCACCTGTCTTCAAGCACCCCAAGCAATGAGTGCCCACATTCCAATGCAGCGAGACTGAGAGTCCGGAGGAGGGACAGAATTGCTCTGGCAGGCTAGCAGCCACACTTGTACCTTGGGCCGGGTTACAAGGAGCTCTCCTCCCCGCCTGGTACAGTTCTGACTGCTTGGCTCATGTCCAGCATGATGATTTACTTAGGTGGTCATTGAAGAAAAAGCATCACAACTCTGTCCAGAGTCCAGCACCCGCAGCCTAAAGTCACTAAGTGCATGCCCACCGACTCCATGTCTCCGTGCTTGAAAGCCACTACAATTTCCTTCCTTCCATGTGACATGGCTGTCATTTTCTCTCTTTAAAAAGATAGCAAGTTTCTCCTGAGGCTCTGCTTGATCTCCAGGGCCAGCAGCAAGACACACTGGCCACCGCTTGGGCTTTGGAGTCAAACTGACTCTGAGTTCAAGCTCCAGTTCTGTGTAACAGCTGTGCGCATGTGCCAAGTGACTCGGCCGCTCCGGGCCTTGCACTCTGCCTCTATAAAATGAGGCGGACAGCGCTTCAGTTGCTAGAACCTATCTGGATAGGTTTAATCTCACGTACTGGAAAGGGCAGAGAGCTGAACCACGCTCAATCCGTTTAGTCTGTTCTACCCCTCGCTGGCCATTCATCCAGGTCAAATCATACCCCTCTCTGATCCTCAATTTCTCTCCTCTGAAAATATGCAGTTTGACTAGATGTTCCGAATGGGTCTTTTGTGTTCTAGGGGGACTTAATGTCTCTGCTTCTCACTAAGCATTCATCTGCCTCCCATGGTGATTGATCTCTTTCTATATACAACTTGTCTTCCCACAGAGGACTCCGGAGAGTAGTGAATAGACCTTATATGCCTATGTATCTCTAGGGCCCGGAACAGTGCCCTAAACCTAGGACACTTACCGCATTAGGCTCCTATCACCTTACCAATCTCCTGCTTTGTAAATGCCTCATCAAACGACAGGGCCATCCTCAGCCTATTACAGAGCTGTCCGATGCTGCAGCCTCAGAGCTCTGTGCCCCAGTGGACCAAAGCTGCTGTAGCTCCTTGCATATGGCTCAAGATGTATCGACTGCCAGAAAGGACCTGTGGATAAGTTCCCCACATTACAAGAAGAGTTATGCAGTAAATTCCCAACGGGTCAGCCGTGGGATTCAGATGATAATCTTTCAGATGTCACCCAGCTGCAAAGATGCATAAAGAGCACTGTGGTGTCAAAGGTAAACCACGGAAAGTCCCAGCATGCTTCGGGGCCAAAGAAATTCCCCAACCACTCTGCCCCATTGCTCCTCGGATACATAAGTCATGAGTTCCACTCAGCAATCTCTACTCAGTAATTGCTCCTTTCCCTAAGTGACGCCAGAGCCAATGTGGTTTTTATTTCTTCTTAAATGAGGATTTGCTAGCAGGCCTATATTTTTTCTCGCCTAATAACAAGTGACAGCAAAGTGTGAAATTAGCTATAACAAGCATCAAGGGCTGAATTTTTCAAACTCCCAAACAAGCTGAGAAGTCAGTACCTGGCCCTCAAGAGCCAGTGGCATCTAGTGGTCTTCTCGACCACAACCCACCGGAAGGGGCTAGGTGTGACCTCCTGGCTCCAGACGCCCATGGGGTTTGGAGTTGGGCACCTGGTGATGCGACAACTACTGGCAAGTTGGGCTGAGGCCACCACTGGTCCATTTGATGCAAGGCCCCCAGAGGCCTGGGCCAGTGCAAAAGAAGTGGGGCTTCTTGAGATAAGACTTCAAATATTGCTCATTGGAGTTGATCTGTATATTTGACTTTAACTTTTCACATAAAAAGTCCTTCCAGCGCCGGAGAAATAAAAGAGGTCTTGGGTGTGTTAGAGGACTCCACACACTCCTGCCAGCTATGTGGTCTCTGGGCAGGACCGCCGCCTGTGGCCTCGCGGGCGAGACCCCTCACGGGCCAGGTGACACGCTGCTCCCAGCAACAATACTAACGGCTCCTGCTGGGGCTGGGCAGCCTGGCTGGGACATTTTCTCTCTCTGAGTCTAAATGTCTTCATTCATAATATGGAGACAATCCTATCTTAATCACAGGACAACTGAGAGGATAAAAGTGGGCAAGTGTGGGAAAGAGGCCTTTTTTTGGCCTTCAGCATGAAATGTGATCCTCATGTCCTAACCTTCAAGGCTTGAGACCCAGAAAGTGGCAGAGTGAGACTCTCCCGTGCCCATCCCTCGTTCACCTCTCCCACCTCATCTCCTCCCCTCGGCCTCTGGCAGGTACCGGGGCTCCGGCTGTTTTCTCTCCACACCTTCAAGATTCAGCCTCCTGAAAGTGATGTCACACCTTCCAGGAAGCCTTCTCTAGCCCATTTAAGATTTAGAGTCTCTATCCTTGTCCATGACTGTCTCTCAGCCTCAAACCCACCTTCCTCCGCACTGCTTCATGACAGGACCCCGCAAACCACTTTTCTACTTTGCGAGCGGAACCCCTGCTGGGCTTGGCCAATGCACGCATATATCGTTTTATTGTGCTCAGCTTTATTGCGCTTCCCAGATGTTGTGGTTTTTCTTTTTTTTAACAAATTGAAGGCAAGACCCTCCACCAGCAAAATTATTACAACCCACTTTATTGCGGTGCGCTAGAACCAAACCCGCAATATCTCTGAGGTATGCCCGTGCAGGGAGCTGCAGGGAGCTGCAGGGAGGCTGCCAGGGAGGCGGAGGAAGAAGAAACTCCCTCTTCCAGCTTGTTTCCTATAGGTGTCCTGCCTGCTTCCTCTTCCTGTCAGCATCAGCCCAGCCTGGCTCCTGCACCTCAGCAGCAGTAGTCTGGTCCGGTCGCGGTTAGAATTGGGTTTCAGTTTCTCCCACCAGTTTCAGAACTCACCTCCCTGCACTCCCTTGGAAACAGCAGTGCCAGCAGGTTGGTGCTCCCTGCTTCACGCTCAGAGCCATCGGCATCAGCAGGGAAGGGCCCTCTCCCCAGAGGACTGAGTCTTAGCTCTGCAGGGTCCCCACTCCAAGCATCCAAGTCAGCGACTTTCAAACAGTGCACCGCAAGGATTTGTAAAACGTGCACTACCTGACTATTTAGTCAGGGGCGCTGACCTCTCTTCCCTTAGGGCGTCAAATTAAAAAATGACAGTAGCCAACATAACAATAACCGCCCCGTGTGAATGAATAAAAATTATACCTATCTTTTGTCAGATCAGCAAAATATGTATATTTTGGGAATGCTGCAGAATTTTGGTAATTAGTTTTCTGTGTGCCGTGAGATGAAGAAGATTGAAAACTGCTAGTCTAAGTTTTAATTATGCCAACGTCTTGTGTTTCTCCCGGTCCTAGGGGTGGTGGTTGCTTCCGGTAGTTGCTATATCTGTGATAACATATTGTTCTCTTTGTCCTTTAAGTATCTAGTTAAAAATGTATTCTTTCTAGGTAATGATTCTTTTGACTTAATTCTCCTTGTTTTGGGAAAAAAAAAAAAAGTTTCTTTCCCCTTAGCGGACACTGATAGATGCATCTCCATACAACCCGTGACTCACAGCTATCAAAGTGCATGTCAGATACTCTGCTGTGATCTATCATTCATCTCCCAGTCTTCCTCCCTTCTCTTCTTAGGGCAAAATGTAGTGTCCAGCTCAATGAACACTGGTGAACTTGTGAAGAGTAGACTAAATTAAGGAATGAACGAGGTCTATGAGGCCCAATGCAGTTTAAGGCGCGATTGCTAGGACCTCTGCCTGACCCCGTTGCTGGGAGGGTAGTGGGGCCGGCTTCACCCAGCAACGTCCCGGTGCAGTAGCTGTTGAAAACTTTGGAATCATGCCACCGTTAGCGCATGAGAAACCTAACTGGTTCGAGAATGAGCCCTAGAGTTTTAGGATCAAATCTTAGCTGTGCAACTTAATCACTGTAAGACACTGAGCAAGTGACTTAACCTCTTTGACCTCAGTTTTCTCACTCATAAAATAGGGATGTAAGTCATATTTCAAAGGGTTTTTATGAGGAATCATAAAAGTACGCAAATGAACCTGTCGTAGTAGACGGCACAGAGGAGAAGTTAATATTTATGTCACTCCTCCTTCCCTTCCCCGCCATCTCTTGACTGTCGCTGCCTAAACATGAGTGAGAATCCAGGAGATTTCATTTCTGAAAGATACCCAGGAGGAAGGTACAATGTGCTCAGTCTCCATGATCATCATCATCACCATCCTCATTATTACCCTCATTATCGTCACCATCACCATCACCATCACCACCACCATCAAGTGAAATCTCATGCCGGGCTAGGTGCTTTGCATATTTTATACAGGGTCCTGCAGAAGTTATGCCTGCTTGAGTGTGGTTGGTGGGGTAATAATATGGGTGTAATAATTTATAGTTTTAACTTGAACATTTCACTTAAAATGTCATATGATGTGTGTGCTTGAGTGTGATATTGATATGTTATAGAATTACATGTTTACGATTTTGTAATAAAAGATTGCAAAATAAAAAAGGGGGTGTTATTTATGCCAGACCCTGTATACCCTTCAGATCAATATTTTCCTCAGTATTTACAGGTGAGGAACCTTCCAGAGGTTAAATGACTGCATAAGGTTCCATAGCTACTCATTAATAGTACTAAAAACTGAACCCATCCGTCTGGTCCAAGACCACAGCTCTTCCCCGCCCTGTGAGCAAGAGTCAGACTTCCCCCTGTGTCCCCCATGGTCATTAAGCAGCTGCTGACCCCAAAGCCTGTGTGTTTTGTTTCTCCATCACTGGCATCCGGCCTGACGTGCAGCCCTCCCTGGCCCCGCCCTTCCTGCCCATGGCCATGGCAACAGCATCTCCCTGCAGCCGAAATGCATTTGCTCGCCTCACGCCTGACCCTGTGGTGGACAGAGATGCCAGCGCCCGTGGTCTGGGAGCCTGACTGTGCACCTTCCTGAAACACCGCTGTCTCCCATTCCTTCCTGCTCAGGTTAACAGCTGGGGCAGCGTTCTTCGTATGAGACTTTGCTGAGCACACTGTCTTTCATTCTCGGCCCTGATACCCAGTAGGTAAGAGGAGGAGGACTGTAGTGTGGGCAGTAGGAGCAGAGAAAGAAACGAAGGCTGCCGGTTTATGCTAGTTATGTGCCACCACCTCTCCGGGGACAGGAAAACGGGTTTTTATAGTTCTGCAGCCACCACTCCCTCCTACCACCTCCCTCAGTGGAGAACCAGGCACTTAACAGCCACAGACCGGAAACACCCAGGAAGCAGTGGCATGAAGTGGGAGCTAAGAGACCTGATCCGTTCTGCCCCTGAATGACTTCAGATAAGCCAGTCTCCATCTCACCGGACTTTAGTTTCCTCCTCCAAAGCAGGGGGAGACTGGGCATGAGCTATAGGGTCAGAGACCTGACTTTGAATCCAGGCCATGGTGTTTTTTCTATGACCTCAGACGAGATTCTTAATTTCTCCCAGCTCAGTGTTCTCCTCTATAAAGTGGGAGTAAGTAGAATAACCCTCACACATAGTTGTGATGAAAAGTCAATGAGTGGTAGGCCTACAGGCAGTATGAGCTCCCTGCCCCTTCCTAGATAAGGGGAGTGGACTGGGTCACCTCTGAGGGCTCTTCTAGGCCTGTTCTTCTGGTCACATAGATGGTCTCTCAGTTCCTTGTGGCACTCAGCGCATTTCTGCACACAAGGAAGACCCCTTGCTTTATAGCTAACCACAAGCATGGCAGCAGGACAGGCGGAAGGGGATGGGGAGACAGAGTTCCCAGGGCCCCTGTGTTTCACCCTCTTACCATGAATTATGTGCTTCGGGTCCACAGGAAGTGTCTAGAAGAGGCATCAAGTATCCATGTCTCTGCATGGTGCTGATAAATATGATGTCCAGCTTCTTTTGTGGGGCGGGGAGGGGATTGACGACAGTCCCCTTTTACCTCTGCCCATCCTAGCCTAAGAGAGTCATCTTCAAGAAAGGTTCCATCGTTCATTTACATAACTAAGTCAGAAACGGTAATCAATTAGATTCCTCACTCTCCCTCAGACCACAAGCCACTGGTCCCTGTAGATTTTCTCCCTCAATCTCCCCATGGTTACCGCCTTCCAACCTCCATCCCCACCGTTCAGGTTCAGGCCCTCATCACTTCTCCCTCTTTATGTACAAAGAACCCGCTGCTGCCAGAACCAGCCCGCTCCAACCCCTTCCCTGGCTGGCTTCCAGACCTGCTTCTTGATGCTTCTATTATCTTCAAATTTTTCCACAATGAAAATGTATTATTTTTATAATTAAAAAAAAGGTTTTAAAAGTTAACTTCAAGTTGGATCATTTCACTACTTACTACCTTTTACTGTCTTCCCCATTATCTTTATCTTCAGGATGACATCGCCTTGTCTCCTGAGTTCGGAAGGGTAACCACTTCTGCCTCCCTCCCGAAGTTTCTGCCAAGAGCGCCTGTGTACACCTTACAGAAAGACCCTGACATTTCCCCCAAATGCCTCATTCTCTCTTGCTCACCACATCTCTGGGCCATTGTTCATACTAATTCCCCTACCCGGAAAGCCTTGACCTGGTGAATCACTATTTAGTCTTGAGAATGTTGCTAAAACATCACCTAGCCTGGGAGGTCTTCTCCGACTACAGCACCGTAACCACTTTTGCAGCGTTAGCAGCCGTCTTCTGACGCTGCCGCATCACTACCAGAGAAAAGATCGACCTTGACTGTGACCATCTTTCTGTGTGTCCCTTCCTGATTAGATCATGAGAGCTTTGAAAGCCAGGACTTTCTTCTTAGTCATCTTTACATCATCAGGGCCCTTCATACACGCCTGCTTCCCACATGCGCATGTGCTGTGCACTGTCCCGACCACCGACTCAACTGGGTTGAATAAACAGTCGTGGCTTTGCCCTCCTGGAGCTTACAGTTAAGTGGGGAAGACAGACCAAAAAAAAAAAAAAAAAAGAATGAGCTAGTAACTACATTAGAAATTTAAATTGTGAAACGTGTCATAAAGGATGGAAATGGTGTTGTGATGAAGACTAATTGGTAGGAGGGGATTACTTAGGATTCTCCTAAGAGGGCTCTTTAAGAAGATGTCGTTGAAACTGAAATCTTCAGGCTGTGAGGGAGCCATTCATCTGAAGGGCTGGGGACAGCTTTCCAGGGGAAGCCTCAGCACCTGCAGGATTCACCGGATGGCAAGGGCTTGGCACGTGTGAGGCTCCGGCAGAAGCCAGGGTGGCTGCAGCACAGGGAGCAGGGCTGAGAGCAGGGAGAGGTTGTGTGTGTGATGTTGGGGGAAGGGGTGGGCAGAGTGTGGATTCATTTGAGGGGCAATGAGAAGGCGCTGACATGTTTTAAGCTAGGAAGTGACACAATTGAATTTGAGTTTTAAACGATTACTCTGACTTTCAGGCTCCTCACCTGAAAATATGGCCAACATCACCTACTTCTCAGGGTTTTTTCAAAGATGAAAACACTTCTTAGGATGTTGACCTCTAAGCCAAGACCTGAAGGATAGAAGAAGACAGTCCTGTGCAGAGTGAGGGCAAGTTTACAGCATGGGGCACGAAGCAGAACTCCATGAGTCAGACTTTGTTGGGTTGTTTTTCTGTCGGTGCTTTTTTATGTTTGTTTTGCAATCGAACATATAAATATCTTGAGAGTTGCTCAAGGTCTCTCTATAGGAGTGAACTCTACTTATTGCTGGCAGCTTAAACACCTGACCATTCAGTGTTGATTTTTGCAGAGATAGAAAGGCTGCCTATGAAAGTGACCTTGCCTTACCAAAGGGAGATGATGTGTCATGGAAGACCACCATGCTAAAGACTCTTTGAAATAAAGCACACTGTATCTATCATCTCATAAAAGACAAACTAAAGAAAACCCAGTCCTGGCTGGTGTGGCTCAGTGGATTGAGTACTGGCCTGCAAACCGAAAGGTCATCGGTTTGATTCCCAGTCAGGGCACATGCCTGGGCTGCGGGCCAGGTCACCAGTTGGGGGACCACGAGAGGCAACCATACATTGATGTTTCTCTCCCTTTCTTTCTCCCTCCCTTCTCCTCTCTCTGAAAATAAATAAATAAAATCTTTTTTTTTTTTTAAATAGAAGGAAGAAAGAAAAGAAAACCCAGAGAGCAGAAGTCAGAGTAGCAAGCACCAAAATTGCTTTTGGAGCTCCAGTCTCCTGACCTAAGTCTGGAGTTCATTCCTCTGTACCAAGTTGTCAAAAGGGGTGACTGTGAGATTGAAGGCTGAGCCCCATTAGGGAGCTTTTGAACTCACCTTGAGCCAAATTCAAGCTTCAGCATCTTTACTTTTGCTAAATGACTTGCCCTGGGGAGGTGAATGTGCCTCTGAGGTGAACAGAAATCACTCCTCTTGACTGCTGGCCTAGCACCAGCATTGCTCACGCTAGCAGAATAAGCAGGTAGCCGTGTTCTAGGCTGGAAAGTGCTGGATGGGCTGTTTATGCTGAAACCCAAGGCAGTGTTCAAAGGGCCTGACGACATCATCTGGTATCCAACTTCAGCCTAACACAGAAGGACACTCGGGCCCAGGGGAGTGGAAGCAAGTTGCCCGACATCAGTCAGAATTCATAGCAGAGTTGGAACAAGAGCCTCGTCTTCTGACACAACCCAGTGCTCTTCCCAGTGTGCTGTGCCCCCTCCCCAAAGTGGGGGATGCCATGGAACCCTTGCCTGACCTCCTCTAGTCCGTGCACCTCTGAGGGCTGGGAGCTCAGCTCCTCTCTTTTTTCTCCTATCCCTTCTTCAGGGAACTGCCAAAAGCATCCATAAAAAGTTTGCTGATTCTGGGACTGAACACGCTTTATAATTGCCTGATGGTAATTCCTAGGTAAATACCCAATGAAAGGGTATTGGGTGTGTCTCACATAGGAAGATCCCCAAAACACACACACACATGTGCACACTTACTCGGAGGAAGCAGTTGGTGAAATAAGACCTAACCTCTTATCTCCTGTCTGTCTGCACTCATCACACTCTGTGACCTTGGTTCATTCCTCAACCACCCTGTCCCTCTGAATTCAGGTTTCTAAGTAGCCAATCCACTAATTCCTCTTTCCCTCCTTTAGCAGGGATGGGGCTAAGGAATTGTGAGTGAGAGAAAGTGTGTGTATATGATGATTCCTCATTTGGCTCTCAGAACTATCCAACCAGGCAGATATTATTATTCATCCCATTTTACAGATGCATACATGTAGTCATTTCCCAAATATTTATGTCACTACTACGTGCCAAACACTGTGGCAGGGAGACCTCCTGTTCTCATGGAACTGACACAGGATCAAAATGGAGACACTGAGGACCATAAAGTAGAAATCCAGTAGCAAGCCAAGCCTTGAACTGGCGTCTCTTTATTCCAAATCTCATGTTCTTTCTATGACACCAAGTGACATCTTGCTAAGAATAAAGACTGAAGCTGGAACCAAATGATCCCAAGGAAGGGAATCATTCATCTCCTTTGTCCTTCTGAATCTTCGAGTGACGCACGGGCAAGAGGGTTATCTTCCCTTGCAGGCAACTGGAATGCAGCAGCTCTCAAGAAACCACGCCATGATCAGGAAGAAAGGAGCAAAAGATCAATGAGCTGAACCTTTGTGTGTCTGTGGGGGAGAGAGAGGAGAGAGAGGCAGGCCTTGGCTGGGGCTAAGACCCTGCAGGCCTTGCCATTTCCTCCACAGCATAGAGAAACGGGTCTGAGCAGCCACACATAAAATTTCCATCGGGACAAGGAAAGGACCTTCCCCCTTGGCACACACATACTCAGTCCCTGTGTTGGAGGCCCCCTTCCCATCTCTCCATGCTTCGAGAGTTCCAGAAAGCCTAGAGTGCCAGGTGGAGCAGAGTGCAGGCCCCGGCCGCAGGACTGCGCAGAACCTCCCTGCTGCGCCCTTGGCTCTTCATACAAACGGGAAAGATCCCAGTTCTCCCATCCGAAGCACATGTGCTTTACTTAACATTTTGCAGGAAATAAATATACATATACATTTGTTTTTTAAATGTCAAGAGCCTGTCACAGTGGAGAAAGGAGAGAGGTGGCCAGCAGGACATTTGGGTAGGAGAAGCACTTGACAGGGGCCTCACATTCAGATTTAGCCTCAAATTTAGACTCTGGATTTCCCTTTGGAGGTTATACAAACACATGCTGCTAGTTTAGGGTGTTTGAAACATTCACTGGCTAAATGCAAATATGTAACACAGTCTTCTTCCATTTTATAATCCTGTTTTACCCTTTCTCAGAATACGGGCTCTAAAAATGGAAGTGCTCAGCACACTTGACTTTGAGAGACCATAAACAAACCCCTGGAAAGTAAAAAAAAAAAAAAACCCAAACCAAACCACGGTGTATCACCCTCACTTCACACATGGGAAAACTGAGGTCTAGAGCTCCCAGCAAGACGCCCTAAGGCTTCTCCGTCTCGGGAGTCACCAGCCACGTGTGACTACTGAACACATGCCACGTGCTGGTCTGAATTGAGAAGCGCTGTAAATATAAAATACACATCAGCCTTCCAAGGCCCAGTACAAAGAAAAAATGTTAAAGATCTCATTAATAATTTTTACATTCATTACATATTGAAATAATATTTTGGATACAATGACTAAATAGAATACGTTATTAAAACTAGTTCTACCTCTCCTTTTCACGGTTTTAAATGCAGCTATGAGAAACTTAAAATTACATATGAGACTCACATTACATTGCCATTGGCTAACGCTGCTCTAAGAGAAGTAAGTACCAATTATCCCGAGTAGGTGCTGCCTTACACTGTAGCGGGGGGCATTCTTGCTAAATGTTTAGAAACAGCTTCAAGGATTTCAGCTCAGCCCATGACCACATCGGAGGAAATGACCTGAATCTGGGGGTTAGGGTGGGCTAGAGCCTTGAGATGCACCCGACACTCCCCGCCCCCCCATATTTCTGAGTCCACGTACATCCGCTGAGTGGGGTCAGGGCGGTAATGAGAGTAGTACATCAGGGGCCTAGCACTTTGGATGAGAATGTCACACTAAATGCAGACTTGCTCCCTATAAATCACCTTGATTTATCACCAAATTAGATGGCAAAATGAAACATCCAGCAGGCAATGAAATTCCAGCTATAACAGCAGCGTGAACTCATTCTGATTTGCTGTGAGGAGACAGCTTATCTCACGTGAGTTTTGAGCACTGACGTTTCCAGGGTAAAGGGTGGGGTGAGGGGGGCTCTGCGTACCCAATTCTATCCCGGAGCAGAGGTGAATCAGCCCTCAGCTTCCAGGATAGTGGACACAAGGCTGGGCTCTGGGGACCTTGGTCACCTGTCATTCTTCTCAGGATGAGCATTTCCTGGGGCCTATGCCAAATGAGAAGGAGTCCCCAGGTAACTCGGGTCCATCCGGGCTGGGCCTCCAGGTTCAGAATGAGGGGTAATTTTTTATATGGCCCAAGCAGTTCTGGGCGAAAGGCACGCCAGGCCCTGTGGTACCAGCACGCTGCAATGTCTGTGGTGGCCTCTCTTTCAGAAGAGACCTCAGCCGTGGGCCCCTGTCCTGGGAGCTCGGATATGCAAAATGCATCTGAAGACGAGAGTCTGGCCGGTTCTGCCCTTTGTTCTCTGTGACCTTGAGTCAGTTCTTCCATGTCTCCAGGGTAGGTCCCCTCTTTCGGACAACTTGGGGGATGTTGGCCTAGTTGATGGCTCAGAGTCTTCTGAACTCTGACGCATGCCTCATGACCTCATTCCAACACACACAGATTCATACAAACACAGAGAGAGACACAGAGACGTGTCCACCCCAGATTAGGTATACTCTCCAGTCCCCGGGCTGCTGCACATCTCCAGCAGTGGCCTGGGTATGTCCAGAGGGAGAGCAACCTTCCCCTGGTTACTGTGTCTCTTTAAATACCCAGCACCAGTGTCCCCCATTAGGGCGCATTCCTGAAGCCCTCTCAGCCTCCAGGCAGGGCGAGGCGCTGCTGCCCTGCTCTCAAAGGGCACTGTGTACATTTCCAATGCAGCCCTTATGCAGCCCAATATCACCCTATATTTGTATTTGCATTCTGCCCTCCCCCACCCCGTATTGAGCTACCTGTGGACAGAGACTGATTTATTTATGAAACCCTAGAGACTCACATAGTCTATATCGTAAAATGTACTGAATGATAAACAAATGTTTACTGAATGAAGAATACACAAATGAGGCTGACTAACTCAGCCCAAAGAGAGTTCAGACCCTGCTCAGGGCCCTGCCTTTTTCCTGGAAGGTCAATCTCTAGTGCAGTGCGGGTTCCTGGTAACGCCTAGCAACAGTTGCCATGACAACTGAAAGTACCATTTTCCCAGGGCAATCCTCCCCCCTTTGCCTTTCCCCACCTGGCTCAGCAGATCCAAGGAGGCACCCCTCCTGCTGCAGGAAGCAGTAGGACTGAGTAGGCTCCCGGAGACAGCTTATCATGCAGCTTGGCTCAAACCCCCTGGGGGAGGGAGGGGTCCTGATGCAGAGGGAGAAAACTGGATTGATGAAATCAGATGTGTTTGGGAGCTCTAGGAGGAGGGACAGGCTGGGCCAACTGGCAATGGAACCCTAAGGGCACCCGGAGGGGAAGCTCATCAGAGAGGTCTGGGGCAGCAGGGGGCTGGGCAGAAGTGCTATCCCCGGGGTGGGTGGAGTGCGGTATTGGGAGGGTAAGAGAGAGTTGCCTTGAGGGCTCCATCCAGAAAATAGACTGAAGAGCCAGCACACTCAGCCTCCGAGGTCCACACCCTGCAAGGACCCTGCACCAGGCCCCAGCGGCCCTTCTGGGGACAGCTCCAGGCCATGTGCAAGGCCCCTACAGTTCACAGATGCATACACAGGGGGGCTGTGAATGAATAAAAAGCTGTGCTGAGACAAGAAGAAGAGAGCAGCCCCAGGGCTGGGGATCCAGGAGAGAAGCCACTGAGGGCCTATTCTGTGCAGGCTACACTGCACAGATGGATGACGTCTTCCTGGAAGAAGAGGAAACGAGGGCTCCAGAAGGCCAAGTCACTTGCCAAGGTCACATGGATAAAGGGGTCAAGTGAGGATCTGAAGAGGCCCCTGGCTGCTCTGCCCCCTGCCAGAGCCACAGCAGCAGAAAGACGCCTCCAGACCTTCTCGCACCTGGCTCTCCTTGTCCCACCTCCACCCGCATGTTCTGTCTAGGCAGGGAACACCTGACCCTACAGCGTGAATCAGAAATCCTCCAGGTAAGAGCGGCTCTTGCTCTGTTCTTGTCACTTTCAGCGCTGGGCCCTGATGGACACGAGGTGCTAAACATGTTATTGCCAGAGGGACCTAGCAGGTGCAACACAGGGAGAATGCCAAAGTCTCCAGCTACAACACCTTAGGACAGTACCACCCCTGCAAGGAGAATCAACTTCATAGAAGGTATTCTCCTCTTCCCCTGCTCTCCCCACCCCCGCCCGACAGCTGGCCTTGGTTCATTCCTGGCATGCTGCAGCAGTCTGATGGAGGAGTGATAATTCCCATTTACCAGGGGCTCCCCATGTGCCAGGCACTGTTCTCAACTCTCACATGAACTAGCTTATGTAACGCCCTCAATAACCCAAGGAGGTATGTACTGTTCTTGTCCCCTTTCTGCAGAAGAGGAAACCAAACCACACGGAGGTTAATTTGTCCAAGGTTACACGCAGCCACCATATGGCAGAGCCCCAAGGATGACCCCCGGTGGTCTGGCCAGAGCCAGGTCTCTACCCTCACACCGGCCTGCCTAGCTCATCTGGCAGAACCTTTCCAGGCTTTGGATTCAATTTAGCCTACACCACCCAAAGCTAGAACATTAGATATGCTCCGTAACCTCCCTGAGCAGAATGTAGGGAAGTGGGTGAACAAGGAAGGATGCCCTGAATATGGGCTACTTTTCTCAGGTGTTGGCTGGCTTCTAGTCTCAGTCCAAAGGCACCCAGTTGCTGCTTTGCTCCCCAGCACCAAATACAGCCCCAGACAGACAGGGGTTAATAGCTTCAGGCACAGAATCCAGTACACTGCTTTGGGCAGGATGTTTGTGTCCCCCTAAAAGTTACATGTTGAAGCCCTAACCCCCCAGTGTAATGGTTTGGAGGTAGGGCCTCTGGGAGGAAACTAGGTCAGGAGGGAGGCACCCTCACAATGGGATCAGGGTCTTTATGAGAAGAGACAGGGAAAAATGATCTCTCTCTCAGGCACGTGAGAACACGGCGAGAGAGTGACAAGCTAGGAAGCCAGCCCTCACCAGAAAACGAAACTGCCAGCACCTTGATCTTGGGCTTCCCAGCTTCCAGAACTGTGGGAAATAAGTATGTGCTGTTTAAATCATCTGGGCTCTAGTACCCAAGCTGACAACACAGCAACTTAGCTGCCAATCTGGTCTAGACCTTGAGGCTCAACTGCAAAATCTGGGTGCCTGAGCATCATCATCCTTGTGTCTGAAATGGGACAATAATAGCCCCTCGAGCTTGATGTGAGGCTTCAAGGGGTCAATGCAGGTAGAATGCTTGGCTCAAAGTCGGTACTCACAGTTGGTAGCTCCCTTATCCCCACATCCCGCCACCTGAATTCCCCTGGAAATGATACCTCTGCTCTTCACCCAGTTAAATCTGGGAGCCTGGAACTGATGTGACAGAGAGGCTCTGACTCCTACAGTGTCAGGGCAGAGACTCCAGCTCAAACTTCTATCACAGTCCCAGTCCCCTGGGGAAGTCCCAGGCTTCCCGGACAAGACCTGAGCTCACGGCCGCATCTCTCGGTGGGAGCGGCCCCCACAGCCGAGCCCCAGCTGGGAACCCAGGCCGAGGGACACTGAGGGGCCCTGTCAGGGTGCTGCCTTGCCAGGCCCGGCTGGCTCACCTTCACTTCAGGGGTCTACATACAGGGCTCCACCATGGAACGTCCTTACCCTGCCGCTGGGCCTGCTGCTGCCACCACCTGCAACAAACTCCCATCTTCCCAATTTCTGAATCTCAAATGTTGGAGAGATCAGCTATTGTTTTATGACAACAGAGGAATAAGTGGATGAGACAGAAGTCTGCACTCCATTTGTAATGAGATTTTCTTAGTATGTCTTTGGTTTCGGTTTTGCCAACCTCTTAGGTTCCCATGAAAGGTTAATGCTATTAAGAAAAAAGTTTTAAAAACCTTTATTACTAAGTTTACTAGTTGTGGGACCTTGGGCACATGCTCGACCTCTCAGAGACTCAGTTTCATCTTCTATAAAATAGGAAGACCAACTTACCGGCTACTGCGGGGCTCACAGAAGCAGGGACTGATAGAAATGGCCACAAAGCCCTTTTTATATTGGAGTTCCAAAATAAATGTACCTGTCAAAATATAAAATAAACATGACCTTTGACCCAGAATGTCAGCAATATCTGGCTGGAGGAGTGATAATTCCCATTTACCAGGGGCTCCCCATGTGCCAGGCACTGTTCTCAACTCTCACATGAACTAGCTTATGTAACGTCCTCAATAACCCAAGGAGGTATGTACTGTTCTTGTCCCCTTTCTGCAGAAGAGGAAACCAAACCACACGGAGGTTAATTTGTCCAAGGTTACACGCAGCCACCATATGGCAGAGCCCCAAGGACGACCCCCGGTGGTCTGGCCAGAGCCAGAGCTCTACCCTCACACTGGCCTGCCTAGCTCATCTGGCAGAACCTTTCCAGGCTTTGGATTCAATTTAAATGTACCAATTTAAATGTGTTTACGTGTCTATTCAAAACTGAAACAGTGCCACTGCCCCTCATCAGTCCGTCTTTACAGTGAGACACCATGAGACAGGGCCCAGGCGATGGCAAGGTACTTCAGATAAATCATTAGCAGCAAAAAGAATATCAAAGTACAAAGAGTGCCTATAACACGGTAGCTGCAAATAAAAAAAGGAGACAGTCGTAGATACTGGCCCAGCTGCAGACATGAGAGTGTACCTATAATCCCTCTTCACTGGAAGGACCCAGAAGAAACTGCTAACAGTGTTTACCTTTGAGGAGATGGATTGGGGCTGCAGGCATGGAAGACAACTTCGACTTTCGTTTTCTATCTTCCTGAGTGTTTGAATCTTGGTGCCGTGTCTATATATTGCTTTTAAATGAATGGAAGGATGGACCGCAGGTAGATAAAAATCGTTAAGTGCTTTTCTAAATTTATGGGCCCTGAGATATTTATCAGGAAGTTTCACATTTTAGTTTATCAACAGGAAGAGAAAACTCGAAGTGTACTTCATCGTTTCAGTTGTCCCTTGCTGTGTTACACCCACTTGGAAACACAGTGGCTTAGGACAACGAAGGTTTATCACTTGTCACGACGCTAGGAGCAGGCCAGGCAGTGCTGACCTGGGCTGGCTGGCACGGCCGCTGGGGGCTGCCTGGGCTCTGGGCTCAGGCTGCGGGGCCTCCCTCACTTCCTGGTCTTTCAGCTCCAACTGCTCCCTCGTGGGAACTCCAGGTTCGGAGAGGGGGACACAGAAGCTGCAAGGACTCTCGAGGCCTAGGCTCAAGAATGTGTCACTCCTGCCACACCCTTTGAAGTACGTCACAGAGCCAGTCCAGACCAAAGGGGGTTGGAAAGGAGATACCACCTCCTGATGAGAGAGTCTGCAAAGAATCTGTGCCATATTTAATCTACTGCTTTAATGTTATCAGCACAGTTGCAGTTTGCATCACCAAAGTCATTATTTTTATTAGTGTGTTTTGCCCTGTTCTACAGTATCCAGTGATCCCTGGGCCACAGAACAAGGTAGACTTGGCTTAATAAATATTTGTTGAATGAATGAATGAACAAATGAACGGCTTCAGTCCCTCTGGCAGCCTCTTTGCTCTTCAGATGTCATCAATTCCAGGTCAGCCTGCCCTGGAGGGCCACTGCCCTGGGTGCCAGCTTGGGAGTGTGGCTCAGCTGGGTCCCGTGATGGGTAAAGTGGGTCATGGGGATGTAGCTTCCATAGAATGCATCATCGCCTGTCCCCTGCCCACCCAGACTTCATGCTCACGAGCCTTGGGTCAGTCTAACCTCTTTTGCCTCCTCTCCTCTCTAGGTTTCTCCAGGTTCAGCTGGCCAAGCTTCCCCCCGCCCCTTATCAGCGAAGCACCTGACTTGAGAGAAAGAGGGTCAGACCAGGGGTCAAGAGACAAATCGTCCAGACGAGGCTCAATCTTCACCTGACAGTATGGCCTTGGGAACTCCACCTGCCACCTTTGCATCTCAGTTTCCTCAGTAACAAAATGAAGAGCAATCAGAGAGCCCAGAGTCTCAGTGTGGGGTGCGGGGTGGGGAGTTGGTGGGGTTGGCAATCCGGGCTTGCTCTGATCCAATCAGAACGGCTCCAACTTCAATCTCTCCTGTGTTGGATCTTGTTATTTTCACTGACTTCCGTGATATACAATTTACATAGCATACAGCTCACTCACTGAAAGTGTACAATTCAACTGGTTTTGTTCAACCATCACCACAATGGGATACCTTTTAAAATATGTCTCTGGTCTTAAATAATACTAATACCAATGATAACTGACAACTTAATTTTCAACCCATTTTAAATCACTCACAAGACAGACAGTTTTTAACATACTTTACATGCATGACACGCTGGGGGTTTACCCACCCTCTGAAGGCGATGGTAGGGGAGTATGTTGGAAATGGGGGTTAGGCTGGGACCCGTAGATAAGGGAGGGACGCCGGCGCCAGGGAGAGTAATCAGCCACTCAGCATGCCCTCCAGCGATGCGGGGCAGGGGGCCCTCTGAGCGGCAGGCCCAGCAGTGGCAGCTGCCAGAGAACGGATCTCTCTCACACACACAGCCTTCTGCAGGAATAACATTGACTGATTAAGCCTCCCCCCCGTCTCTCTCCCAGGACTGACAGCCAAACATGATGCTTGCTTCATGTATTAAATCTGGAGAAAACCTACATAAAACTGGCTGGAACAAATAAATGCACTGACAGACTCAGTGACGGAGGAACAGAGCTGCCCGGTGGCCAGCTGCTGGCCCCCGCCCACCTCGTACGCAGCCATGGAACCCAAGACCAGCGCTATGAAAAGCAATGAGCTGAGGGAGCACTCTGGCGTGCTCTCCCTATTCTCCATCAGTCAGCCAGTGACCGGGCTCCATTGAACATCTACAATGGGAGCCAGCCCACTGCCGCAGAACAAAGTACAGGCCAGGTTGATAACTTAGCTTTGCAGCTTGCTAGTGGTGTACACTTTCCAAGTAACATTACCTACCTGTGCCTCAGTTTCCTCAGGTATAGGGCAGGCACCATGATGCACACCTCAGTTAGATAAACATATCAAGATGCCTGGCACATGCATCTTATGCCACTCACCAACTGTAACTTCCCCATTCTCTTCTCACCACTGAAGAACAAGCTCTGAGCTCGGAGCTATGGGAAGGATGGAGTAAGAGCCATCTCTCTCTTCAGGAGCTTAAAAAATACTTTGGAGGGGAAAGGAGACAGATGTGTAACAAGTGACCTTGGGGGCTCAAGGTGCAGGCCAAGAGGATTGGTGAAGGTGACAAGTACACTGCCTTCCTTATTCCCTCCTGCATGGTTTCCCTTCTCCACAACCCAGCCATGTCCCCTAGTTCTGTGCCACCTGTAGGCTCAGTCTGGCCCAGTCCCTGAGCCAAGGTGAATCTGATCTGGCAGTGGGGTAGGGACATCTTCGTCAGAAGCGACAGAGCTTAGTGCACCACCGTCACCATCATCATCACCACAGAACACTCCCCCCAAAGATCCCCGTGCCCTAATCCCTAGAACCGTGACGACAGTACATAGCAATAGGGGCCTTGCTGATGCAATGATGGTTACGACCTCAAAACAGGGAGAGCATCCTGGACCGTCCAGCTGGGCCCACACTCATCCTATGTGCAGTTAAAAGCAGAGAGCTTCCTCCAGCTGGAGTCAGAGAGAGATGGCAGAAGACACAGCCTAGAGAGATCTGAGGCCATTGCTGGAAGGGAGAAATGGAAAGCAGGAGAAAAGGTGTCAAATGACTCCAGAAGCAAAGAGCGCCAGGGTGACAGTTAGCAGGAACCCGGAGCACAGCCCTACAACCTTAAGGAACTGCACGCAGCCGACATCCTGAAGGAGGCTGGACGTGGACTCTTCCCCCAAGACCCTAGTGAGAAAGTCGACACTGCCAGCACCTTGGTCTCAGCGTTGAGAGACATCTAACAGGGGGCGCAGTGGGGGCAGCCAGATGCCTGACCCACAGAATCTGGGACACAAAATGGGTGTTAAGCTGCTAAATTTGTGGGTAATTTGTTACACACAAATACAGTTACCATCACCCTACTAGCAATATCATTACCACCAAATCACTATCACCCAGTCCCACGCCATCATCACCATCACTCCCACCCATTACTGCCCCCGCTCCCACCAATACCAACGCCGCCTCCACCGATCACCACCGTCCCAGGCCTCAACCAGGCCTGTTCATCTCAACACTATTTAGCAACTAACTAGGCAGAAAGTGTTTGTTCAGGATCCCCAATACCTGCACAAATGGGTTGGAGAGAATTCCCTGCTATAGAGTTCAAAGGACCTTTGTTTTTTCCCTTCCCTTGCTTCCTTTTAGGCAAACCACAGGTAGGAGGGTGGCCCCAGGGGCAGGCAGGGGTGCCTGCAGGGTGGTTGCAGTCGATAGCATTAGCAACTCTGGGCTGCTTTCTTTCCATTTGCTTTCCTTCTGGGCACTAAAAGCTCATTAGGGCTCAGACAGAAGAGAAATGGTCGGAGTGAGGAGAGAAACTCTTTGTTTCCCAGAAATTCTGCTCTGGACTCCTACTGCCTGTTTCCTAGCAGTCTAGGTCTGCAGTGACCCCCAGAGACAGAGCAAGCCCTGGCCAGGGAGGGGGGCCATGCAGTGCAGGCCTGAGGCCCATCCAGACCCTGCAGCATCATATAGCACCAGCCTGATTTCAGGCCCCAGTCTGTTGTGGTTCAGATTCATTCACACCTGGACAGGGCTGAGATTTACCTGAGGACTGTCTGGGAAGCCACAGGCTGCTGAGCAAATAAATAGTGTAAATGAAGCTGGGGAGTGGGGGAGTGTTTAACCTACATAAGAGAATCTCCATTCTCAAGCATTTTAGCTCGTTCCTTTTGCACGGAGGAGAATGACTTGCTGAATGCAAGCTATTCCAAGCTGGCCAACCAGGGGCCTCTGGGCCTCCAATGGACAGCACCTTGCTCTCACTGCAGCAGGCCCTGGGAGCCATGTGGAAGGGACCTCGTGCTCCGGGGCAACACCCCTGGCTGAGCCTGAGACCCAGCCCTGAGACCCAGCTCCGCCCCACGTGTACCCCAGGCTAATGCCTTGTTCCCTCTGGGCCTCTGAATCTGGATCTGGAAGGTGAGGAAGCTGGAGAGGTGATTTCTGAGACCTAGTGCCGCCCTTGCACGCACTCGTAGTTTTCTGTGGCATCACAGGTACTTTTAAGAATCTGATTAATTTCACCAACACATACTGAGCACCCACAATGCGAGAGCACCATGCGGGTAGCCAGACATCCCATGCACTAAAAAATCACAAGCCCTCCCATCACAGACTGCACAGCCCAGAGGACACTCTCGCTGCTGCATGAGGCATTTACATTTACAGCCGTTTAAATGATCAAGGATCCACCGAGCCCCTCCTCGCACCTCAGAGGACCGACTCCTCCTTTAGATTCTCTCTAAGGTTCTCTCCAGTCCTACAACTTTATGTTACAGGGAAATGCTTTTCTGATTAAATATCCTTTACCCCACTGTTAATTATAAGTAAGACCATAGAAAGAGTGTGCAGGAGACAGAGTCAGAGTTGAGTACCGGACCTGACTTGCTAGTCATTTAACCATAAGCCTTGTGCATTTAGTCTCTCTAGGCCTCAGTTTCCTTAGCAATAAAATGGGGATAAAAATGTTGCCCTTGTGTATGTCAGCAAAACAGTGTGAGCATCAAACGAGACTGCACGTCTCCAAGGGCTTCAGAAAGCACACAAGCCTGCACGAACGGAAAATGCTGACGCGGCCTTGACCCGGATCATGTCCGTCACGCCAGATGCACAACTTTGTCTAAGTGGCTTCGCCTTCCAGCCTCAGTGTCCTCAGCTGTGAAATGCGTGTGATGGGTCTGATCTCAGAGAATTCTGAGGGTTAGAGATAGTCTCTGCAAAGGTTCATTTGTGAGGGCTCAGCGCACAGGAGAGGTTTAGCCAATGGCAACTGAGGGCGGCTGCTGTGCAAGTACAGGATTTGGAGTCTTGTAGTAACAGTTTGCAGGTATTTTCTGCAGAGACTGGAAGGCAGCCCGCCTCCCTCAGCCCCTTTCACCCCTGGAGTCCAAGTCAAGGTGTGTGTTTCCAACAGCAGCATGTCTGCCCCGAAGTCTTAATGAGAACCAGGAGCCCTGTGGCAGCTGAAGGTGCAGCTGCTAGCCATGCATGAAGTTAATTTCACTTCTGTAAATGTCTAGTGGTTTAGGGAGCAGGAGACAGGCCCGGGCTGCAGAGATGATCCGTGCTCTGCCTTAGAAATGATGGGGTGAGCAGCCCGCCCAGCCGAGGAGTTTCATTCCTGCAGCGACTAAACCAGAACCAGGGGAGGCTCTCTGTGATCTGGGGTTTGTTTTCATCTTCATTTGGAAAGGTCTGCAAAAACAATCATGTTATCGCTTTTCTACTCACTGCTAACTCAATAAAAGTAGGTCTTTTAATTAATTTTGTTGTTTCTCAATGTGCTATCTTTGAACGGCATAAAAATGTTTTTACTCTCTCTGTGGCTTCTGCAGCCCACAGCCAAGTCTTTCTCTGTGTCCACCCACTCCCTAAATGCCAGACGTGGAGGAGACGTCCAGAGCACTTGGGCCCGTGGGCCTCATTTGGCAGACAAGGAAACTGAGGGCTGGGGAAGGGCAGTGATCTGTTCCGGGTCACACGCTGAGGTGGTGGCTGAGTCGGGATTCAAATCCAGATGAAAAAAGGCTCAGTGTGCAGTGAACAGCTGACAGTTATTGCAAAGACTTCACTAGAACACGTTCTCAAAGAACAGCGGTTAAAAGGAAGCGGCTCAACGCCGTTCTCTTCATTCAAACAGATACGTGTGCACGCACACACAAGGGGTGACTATCTTTCAACTGGCGCTATCCTGCCATTTAAAAAGGAATACACGAGTTCCTGGATATTTTGCTACAAAGCAAATTTCGATTTCAGCAACCTCTTTCTTCCTATTGATTTTCCTCATAAAAATCCAAGCAGTAGACTGTTGTAAAAAGAAAACTGGCCTTTGAATTTACTAAAATTACGCAGGAATGTGGCAACCCATTCTAAATATATGTTAAAGGGGAAAACAGAGTGCTCTGGAGAAATATTAAGAAGAGCCCTGAAACTATTAACAAGACCTGGGGCTGAAGATGATGAAGCAAAAATAAGAAGGGTGAGAGTGCAGTCCAACATCCAAAAAGGGGGCAGTTTTCTATCCTGCCTCGCCCGGGCTCCTGTTTTCCTCCCGTTGGTGAAACAGCTGGTCCGTGGAGGACTAGGTGCTATCAGCAAAGTTTACTACCCCCAGCCTCCAATCTCTCAACACCCCCAAGTGTCCACCTGCACTTCCCAGTCACTTAAATTCACTGGCATCTCTCCAGACAGTCTTGCCTGGTTACGCAGCCATGGATTTTACACCATCACTTGTCAGACTTTTACCATGGACACTCCTTTCCCTCTGAAAATCCAGAATCCACCTTTTGAAGAAACCTTCCCTGATTCCTACAGTCAGACTTTATCTTTGCCTCCCTGGACCAACCCAAGCACTTTATCTGTCACTCCCTAGGGACCCTGAAGACCAGCTGTACATTCTTTCAGTTCAGATGCTACTTATTTTACATACCGAAAGCTCCTTGTGGCCATGCCTTGTGGCCATGCCTTGTTCCCACTCAAGGGGATAGTGGAGTGCCGCCAATCAAGAGAATCCCCTTTCCTTTCTTTGCATTCCTAATATATGCCTCTTGGAGTGATTCTATTTTTCAGCAAACATATTTGCAAAGCCTATATTGTTTGAGGCACTGTGTTAGTAACTTGGGCTGACACAGAGGTGTCCCAAACACGAGCCCTGTACTCAAGGAGCTTCTAGTCCTATTGGTGTGTGAAGGTGTTTCGTTGACTTAATCTTGCTTCACACACATTTGCTTCCAGCTATGGATTTACTCTCTTAATAATGCATGGATACGATCTCATTTACATACTCTACTAGGAACATTTTTTTCCACCCACAGTCATTAACCATAGCTTCGCAGGAGGAGATGTCTGGAGTCACAAAAATATTGGAAGGAGTTTTGTGGACCAGACGAGAACTGGCTCCCACAGGTGTTCCTGGAGATGAGCACGGATCTTCAGTGAACAAATGACATCTTCCCCGGCTCCTCTGAAGCTCTGTCCTGTTTGTCTTGTCACGGGTCCTGTCCTCCTCCCGCAGCACACAGGGAGAGCGCAGCCGCTCCTCGGATTGCATCTTTCTGGCTCCATCTCCCACCCTCTCTCCCTCTCTCGCTGCTCAGCTCTCCTTGCTGTTCCTCATACACACCCCGTATTTTGCCGCCTCAGAGACTTGCACAGGTTCGTCCCTGTGCCCAGAACACTTTTCCTCAGAGAGCCACACGGCTCGCTTTCTTCTCTCTTCAAATCTTAAAGTCTTCACTCAAACAGGATCAACCCTCAGCACTTAAAATTTAAACTATTCCTCACTATTCTAAAACCCCCTCCCTTGCTTTATTTTCTTTCATACTGCTTTTCCCCTTCTCATAAATGATATATTCGACTTGTCCACTTTTTATGTTCTATATTCTAGAAAGTTTCTGTATTTTCTATGAAGATGAGGTTTTTTGCCTGTTTTCTCTGTTGCTGCCACCCCAAGGTCTAGAATGGTGCCAGGCACAAAGCAGAAACTCCATGAACCTTTGTTACATAAATGAATGGATCCCCTGAGGAATGTCTTAAGATAGTAAGACTTTCAGAAAGATTAGCCCTACCACCATCTGCAGGGGTATAGCTATTCAGAATTCATGAAGCACATTGGCATCAATAATCCTGCCTATGAACAGAACTGTGTTCCTACAAAATTTATATGCTAAAGCCCTAATCCCAGTTGTGACTACATCTGGAGATAGGTAGGGGCTCGAGGGGGTAATTAAGGTTAAATGAGGTTGTAAGGGTGGGGCCCTAACCTGACAGGACTGTGGCCTTTTAAGAAGAAGAGAGAGGGTGATCTTTATCTTTCCCAGTCCTGTGAGGACACAGCAAGAAGGCAGCCACCTGCAAGCCAGGAAAAGAGCTCTCACCAGAAACCCAACCAGCCTCGGTCTTATACTTCCAGTCTATAGAACGGTGAGAAATACATTTCTGTTATTTAAGCCACCCAGTCTATGGCTTTTTGTTATAACATCCTGAGCACACTAAAATACCCCACAAAATAGACCCTGCCAGGCAGGCTTGATCATACCATTTTTAAGATATGACAGCTGAGGCCCAGAGAAACAGAAGGATTTTCCCCAAGTTCACATAAGCAGCAATAAGCCTGTTCTTATTCCACGGCACCAGAGCATGGTCTGCACCCAGCCCACACCCACACACTGAGCCCTTCCCTTCGTGACTGTCTCGCCACCACTGTCTGCCTGCAAAGGGCCTAGAAAAGGAGACAAAGGCATTTTTCAAACACATCCCTCATGGCATGAAAGTTGTGAGGACTTCTAACGAGCACATGGTCTACAAGCCCAAGAAAGAGGTCCTAATTTAACTGGATAACAAAGATTTCAAGAATTTTGCCTTGCTCCTCGCAATTCATATACTCTTCCAGCTCCACTTTCAGACAGTTTTATTCATCCACCCATCCAATATTTTTGAGGACCTACTACATGAGGTAACATCATTCATGCATTTTGATTTTAACAAAAAGGACCAGCTAGGACAGGTGGTAGAACAAACATTTATCAAGGGCTCCCTGTGGGATGGAGACGACGTTGACACCTTGAATTTGTTCTTACTCAATCATCAAGCAGTTCATCTACCCATTACAGAGGGTGAAAACCAAGACTTAGAGAAAAGAAGGTGGCTTGCCCAAGGTCATAATGCTCCCAGGTGACAGAGCCATCATCGTTGGGCCCCACAGCCTGAGTTTCCTTCATCACGTAGTGCTACAGGTGAGAGCTGTGAACCTGGAACGGCTTCAGGGGTGACATGCGGCTTCTTCACCCCTTGTCTTCCCCACATCACACCTCTCATCCTTGCAGAATTAGCTAGTTCATATCAAAACTGAAGCAGGCAGGCAGGCTTGAGGGATAACCACCTACCAGAGCACCAGTAACAAAAACATATCATTGGGCACTCATCATGCAATTGCCACAACGGCCTGAGGAGGGGCTGCTACTATGTTCATCATTTTACAAACGACAGGACAGAGCATGAGAGAGATGAAGTAATTTTTGCACAGGGGCACACAGCTACTGTAGGACAGGGCTGAGATTCCAATGCCGGTATTTCCAAAAGGCAGCTGGAGCTCATGGGAGGTGGGAAAACAGAGACCTACAACAAGGACAAACACCAAATGGGTCCACCATATGTGGAGCATGAAGCTAGAAGCTGGGCTCTGTCAGTGGGTGGGCAGGGGGGCTACGGCATGAGTAAGAAAGTTCACAGTGCCCTGCAGAGTCAGAGAGTGACTTTCAAAACACGAGAGCTTGGGCGAGGGGCAGTGGCATTTACAAGACACTCTTTAAGGTTCCAGTGCTATACCAGTGAGACTATCTGAAATTCTGTCCCAAGCATCCTCGGTTGGCGGCTGAAGAAGAGACTGGCTGAATGGCCCGGGAGCCTCTGAGCATGAAGCCAACAGTCCCGCACGAGAAGAACCTCTCAGCAGAGTCCTCAGATGCACTTCTGCTCGACCACTCAGCTGTGTCTTCCTTGAGCACCGAGAGGCAGGATGAGCAAAGGCAGGCAAGGCGTGCAATAGAAAGAATGAAAACTCCGGCATCACTGAGGCTTGTAATGAGCTCCATCTCCCCTGATTCTAAGCTCTGAGACCCTTGGGAATTGCTCATTTCCCCGAGCCTGAGAAATGAAATAACAAATGTAGAAACACACAGCAAACAGGTGATCCTCAAAGAAGGTTAACCCTTTCCACATCCCGATTAGAGTAACATGTGGTGTGAGCTCCTAGGGGCAACACAAAGAGCTGGGATGCTTTTTACTCCTTCTCGGAAGCTTATCATTTAATCAGGATGCAGGACACAAAACAGATCAAGCAGAAGAAAATAGTAAATGTCCCAATCTCTGGCGTGTTGTCCTGCCTTCAACATTCCTCCTGCTAGTCCATCTTCTGGAGCACCTGTTTGAATACAAATCTGATCGTGCCCCTTATGACAAAGGAATTATTCTCTTAGGCATATACTCAACAGAAATATGCCCAAATGTTCATTAACACATGTGACCATTTGCTCAGCGTTAGTCATTAGAGGCGCATTCAGTAAAATCATAGTGAGATTCTACTGCACAGTTCTTAGAGTATCTTAAATCAAAAAGCCTAACTACAACAAGTGCTGGTGGGGATGCAGAGCAACTAGAACACTCATGCTTTGCTGCTGGGAAGGTGAAATGGTGCAACCACTTTGAAACCAATTTAGTGCTTTCTTAACATGTACACATACCTGTAATACGGCCATCTCATTCCTCTCTATACTTACCTAAAAAAAAAATGAAAGTATATGTCCCCAAAGGACTTGTACAGGAGTACTCATAGAAGCTTTATTGGTAAGAGTCCCAAACTGGAAACCACCCAAATGTCCATCAACATATGAACGACAAGCAAACTGTGGTATATCCAGACAATGGCATACTACTTAGCAATGGAAAAGTGCAGACTATTAACACACATCGACAGAAATAAATCTCAAAAGAATTAGGCTGAGTGCAATAATCCAGGCAAAAGAAGAACAGTACACACCGTATGGGTTACATCTGTATAATCTAGCAGGTGCAAATTAGTGTACAGTGACAGAAAGCAGACCTGCAGTCACCTGGCGATGGAGGTGGAACATGGGGTGGGCAGGTGGGAAGGGTCACAAAGGGGAATAAAGAAACTTTGGGGGCTTAGAATCTGTCCACTCTCCTGATTGTTGTGATGGTTTCATATGTGCACGTGCGTGTGTGTATACTGATTTACTATATATATAAATAATTTATGTGTCAGAACTTGTTAAATTGTACACATGAAATTTGTGCAGTTTAATGGTAATTTATACCAATTATAATGCAGCAAATCTGTTTTTTTAAGACACTTACAAGAATGTTTACAGCATCTTTATTCATAATAGCCTCAAACTGGAAACAGTATAAATGTCCATCAACAGAAAAACAAATACACATCAGTACTTTCATGTAACAGAACACTATGCAGTAATGACAATGGACAAACTGCAGTTACATGCAACATCATGGCCCATTCCAACAAACAAGAATGCACAAAATGAGTTAGAGATAAAAGAATACAAAGCATATGATTCCAGGTACAGAAGACTTAAAACGTATCCAAAAATAAACCTGTGGTGTTAGAAGTTAGGAGAGCGGTGACTTTTGGGGAGGAGGGAGGGAAGGGGTGTGAGGGGACCCCTAGGATGCTGGCGATACTGGGTCCCTTGGTCAGTGATTCCTTTATGGCTGCGTCCTTTCATGATAATGCTTTAAGCTGCAGACGTATGATTTCTCCATTTTCTGTACATATGCTATGCTTTAATAAATAAGCTTATTTTTAAAGGTTATTATAATGGCATGTGATAAAGGGAAGTGTTGAGTGGAGCTGAAAGAAAGCTGCAAAGGAGATTATAGGAGAGGAAAGGCGCTGGGGGTTGGGGTGAGACAGAGTGGGGGTGGGGTACAGACAATAATATGATAGCAAGTTAGTAAAAAGGGGGTATGGGGTGTGAGGCTGTGTGGGCAGGAGTGTCTGTCTGGACACTCTGGGCTTGGCAGAAATTTTCCCAATCCTGCATATGCAAAATCAATTCAACTATATACATCTTATAACTTTGCATTTGTTTAGTTCTCCACAATTTATAGTTAGCAAGGTTGTGATCCCCGTAAAGATAAGAACTCTGCTAATCTATGCACAGAGTGGCCTTCAGCAAATGTTTGTTTGAATGAATGTCACCTTCGCTGACTCAAATGATTTCTCATAAGCATTCTGTAGGTAAGCAGAGTGAGGGTTACTAGTCTCTGTATGTAGAAGGAACAACTGAGGCTCCCAGGAGTTAAGAAACTATTTGCAGAACGGGCCAAAGTATGGGTGCAGTCTGAATCTTGGCTTGATGCCTTGAGCCCTGTGCGCTTGGATAAGGCTGGAACAAAGAGACCAGTGCCCTTCCCCTCCAGCTGTGGATCCCTCCCCGGTCCAGCTGTGAATGTAAACATGGGTCAAGCCTTAAGTCCTCAAAGGAGAAGCACACAGTGCAATGTCTTACAGTTGGATTTTCTCTTTGGTTATGGGTGACCTTTTACAATTCCAAAGGCATGCACACCCTTCCTGCTGAGGACACACGAAGATGAAATACATTATCGCAACAGCTCATACAAACAAAGTGAGCAATATCTTTAACACACACACACACACACACACACACATTCAAGAAGAAGGCCTGAAGGACAGCGGCCAGTCCCCTCGAGAGAATGGGAAGATTCACTGACAGAAGATGCCCAGGTGGACGCTCAATTGTGCTGTCCCTTGTGAACATTGCTGAGCATAATTATATCCCAAGGGAGTCCAGGCTTCCAGATGGGCCTCAGAGCATCATTTACATATAGAATTTTAGGCCAATAACATCATTCTAATGAAGCAGGGAGGAAGAACAAGAATAATAAAATTAAAAAGTCAAATTTCTCCTTACTCTCCAGGGCTGCAAATAGGATATGTCTGCGGTTCGGAGGCCCAGCGAGGGTAAGAAAGGAAGCCCGTTTCGAAGGAGGCCAAGTGTCCCATACAGGGTTGATGAGAGCGACACACTTTAATCCCTGTTCCTGCAGCTGACCCGCAGCATCATGGTCTGAGAGGAAGCCCGAAGGAGATGCAAAAAGGGAAATCGCAGCTTGTCTGTCTGCCTCTGTGTCCCACTTCCCTTGAGGAGGCTCCACAGGACACAACCTTCATCAGATCCATTTGTTTCTGGTGGAAGGACAGGTGTCCAGGGATGAATCCAGGAGCATCCATGGAAATTTTTCAAGCAGGTGAGTCCTGCTCAGCCACAACATCCTGCCCACAGAGACCTACTTCCCTCTTGGGCCCCTACTCATTTGTTGGAATTCCCACAGTTTGAATGCCTCTGGAAAACTATGACTTGAAGCTGGTTCTCATTCACTTTTTTTTTTTTTTATTTTTTTTAATTTTATTTATTTATTTTCAGAGAGAGGAGAAGGGAGGGAGAAAGAGCAATGTATGGTTGCCTCTCACATGGCCCTCACTGGGGACCAGGCCCGCAACCCAGGCATGTGCCCCGACTGGGAATCGAACCGGGACCCTCTGGTTCCCAGCCCGCGCTCAATCCACTGAGCTACACCAGCCGGGCCTCATTCACTTTTTTAGCTTATGCACACCCAGGGCCCTAAGTTAAAGACAACTGCTGCTGCCCCTGCCCTCAGGGAGCTCACAGCCCTGCAGGGGAGAGGTTCTTGGGCTGTAGTTAGTGTTCTCATAAAAAAACAAAAACAAAAAAACTAGGAATGAGATGGGGTGGGAGTGAAGGCAGGTGAGGCACCCTCTATGCTTCCAGTTCCTGAGAACCTGTGTGGGCCCACCCCAGGTCCCATCTCAGCAAGGGTCCCACCTGGCCTCTGAGAAGGCACTGCCACCCTCACCCCCTGCCCCTCTTCATAACCAGACTCACAGAGCCATGTCCCAGAAGCACATCTCCCACTCCCGGGTAAGGTGAACTCCACCATCAGCGTAGGCCACTCTCAGCAATGCCGGGGAACCAGACAAGTTCTAGAGCAGCTGGTTGTAGGGGAACAAACTTATAAGATGACCAAGAAGCCTTATTGGAGACCCGAGGCCCCCAAATCTTCTACTGCTGAAGACTGTTTCTGGAACTCCACCTTGGGTTCACTGACTTTCCGTCTCCCCCCCAGATGACAGCAAAACTGGAAGGCCACGAGACGTGGAGTCGGGAGGTACAGGTTCCAGTCCCACTGTTAATGTCCATCTGATGCCTTTGGGCAAGCTACTGCCCCTGTGTGGACTTCTACCTGATCTGCTACCAACGAGGGGCCTGAAGAGATCACATAATGTTCAGAAAAGGGGAGGCCTCACGGGCCATAAAGGAACACGTCAGCAAGGACTAGTTTCTATCCAACTGGAAGCAAGACTGGCCTTAGAGATGACAAGCGCAGGAAACAAGGACTGGGGTAGTTCTTATACCAACACGTTCACTGACAACTCTTTCCCTCCCTGCATATAGATGACACACCGCCCATTGAGACCGCCCATTTCCTTCTCTTGGGCTGCCTTAGGAACTGCTTTGGCCAACGGAATGTGAAGGGAATGATGTTGTGCCAATTTAGGGTCAAGGCTCTCGGCAGCCAGAAAGCACCCACTTTAGCCCTCTTCGAGTCCTGAGTTACCATCCCAAGAAGGCTGACAACCCTGCCAGAGATGTTAGCCCCTGACTATTCTGGCCATCTCAGCTGAGGCAAAACACATGTAAAGGAAACCACTGAGCCTCCAAATGTCTGCAGCCACAGGAGGAGGTGAGATGAGCAGCATTGCCTCGCTGAGTCTTGCCTGTTATAAGCATTCATGAGAAAATGAATGGTGGTTGTTTTAAGCCACTATATGGAGGGGTGGTGTGTTATATAGCAATGGATAGGTAAAAGAGGTGCCAGAGGTAAATGCTACAGGAATCCAACCTTACAAAGACGGGTGATGATAGCTAGAGGCTTCGGTTAGGGTAAGCAGTTCTGGGTTGTACATTGAGTAGTACCTGGGTAAAACACATCACTGAAATCTACTGTCTCAAAGACATTTAAATATTATGGGATGTGTTGTCACAGGAATTAGACAATGTTGGTTGGCTGAGCCCATGCAGATGTCCCTCCAATGTGGGCTGGAAGCCCACGTGGTTCCAAATATGGAGAGAGTAACATTTTACGCATAAATGCTCAGTTATTTTCCAGGCTTCCCTCCTCCCCTCACCACTGCCTACCCCCACTCTCCTTCTGAGGACCTGAGATGGAAAGCCATGGAAACAAAGGGCTTTGTGAAGTACTGAATGGGAAACAGAGCGTCTGGGTCTTGGGAAAGAAAAGCCGTTGTGCTGTTTATAACATTTTTATGAGCGATTTTCTCATCTTTGTTGAAGGAGAGTAGAACAGACTCAAGTCTGTTCTTCCAGGCCTGAGGGATGGGTGGCCTAGCAGAGCTCTGCGTCCATGGGATTTACTCCCAGCTGACCATACTACACTCCCCCACCTCAATATCAATCACAATAGGTACCAGTTTTCAAGAACTCCTCATGCGAGCCATTGGGTTACACAGTTAATTCGTGCTAGCTCACTGAGTCCTTATAATGACCTTCCAGGTCATACTTATTATCTCCCTTTTTACAGTTCAGAAGGCTGAAAGTCAGAGATATTCAACAATGCCTTATATTCGAGACATGTTAACTGAGAACTGCAAGGCCCCAAAGCCCAACCTCTTAACAACTCCCTGAACTGAAAATAGCTCTTAGTCCCGACCGTTATTACCAGGACCACTCCGACATGTATAGATGTATCCATTCATTCAACACATACATTCACTTATTGAACACTTATTTAATAATCGCCTACTCTGTGCATGAACAGACAGACATTAAGGAACCAAACAGACAGTCCCCACCCTCATGGACCGTACAGACTCTAAACCAGAGATACTCGCCATGACCTTCACTGTGAACTCTCACTTTACAATGTCCTTGAATCTCTTTCTACATTTTAACCCAACAACCTCCCATCCTGGTCTCCATTCCCAGTCCAGCTAAGACTCTAACATGCCACAGCCTGGCCCTGACTTTGATCTTTGCTGTATTCTTGACACAGTCTATCCCTTTCTCACCACAATTCCTGTCACATTATCCTGAGTTGCCTCTCTATCCGCCCAGCCCTGGGAACTTTTCAGGTGATGGCGAAAGGCACAGGGATAAGGAAATGAGAAGAGAGAGACTGAAGGGTCCTGAATTAAGGTGGAAAACAGGGACCGAAGAGCAGTGTTGTCCAACCTCAGATGAAGAATCCTTTTGTAAGAAATCAGAATTCAACACCTTCTGTCACTCCCCTGCCTCCATCATCCTCTGTCTTGAAAATTTTCTCTTATGTTCCTTTTCTCTCATGCCCTTGCAAATAGGCTTCAGCCCTGGGCCTCAAAATCACAGAACTACCTTTCGTTGCAGGATCAGGAATAGGTGAGTCCCATAGGTGAGTATATAAGATCTTTATAGCCTCTCTTAAAAAGAAGACTTGTATAAATAGATTACAAAGCTGGGCCCAATTCCCCTCCACCCTGCCTATGACCAGGCCCTTTGCAATATGACTGTATAGCTCTTTCCACCAAAAGGTGGAGTCTATTTTCCCACCCTCTCTGAATGTAGAGTGGCCTGCTGACTTGCTTCAGCCACTAGAATGCAGCAGGAGTGGAGATGTGCCCATCTGAGCCCATGTCTTAAGAGGCCTTGCATGCTTCAGCTCATCTTCTTGCACTTCTGCCTCTACTATGAATCTGTCACTCTTATGGGTCAAGTAATATTCTAGGAACTGAAAATAAAATTATGAAAGAAGCAAGCATGGTCCCCACCTGCAATGAATTTACATTCTAGTGAATCAATGAATGATGGATGAGAATCTGTAATTTTCCAGGTTAGAAAGTACCATTATTCAGCCTCAAATAACACAAACACTTCTTTCTAGGTTGCCAGTTTATTTCAAAAGAATGTAATTCAGGAACAGCCAGATGGAATACATACATAGGGCAAGGTATGTGGGAAGGTGCATGGAACTTCCACACTCTCGAAGTACACCACCCTCCCCATACATCCACATGTTCACCCACCCAGAAGCTCCTGCTTAATCTTTGCACAGTATTCCAATTAAGGTTCGGAACCCTCCAAAGATAGGGAGTTCCCCATGTGCCAATGCAACAGTTCCAGGCTTCGATAACTCTCACTCCTGCAAAGCCAGCCTTTCCTTGGAGCGAACCGAAGTCTATCCATCAAGTGTCCACACTGATTTATGGATCCACCTCAGGGGCGCATACAGCATGTCTAACTACAACACATATCTATCCTGATCTCGCTCTCCTCCCAGATAAATCTTCCTCGTTCCCTTCGCTGTTCTCCAATGTCATGATTTTGAAGTCTCTTGCCACTCTTCTGAACTTGCTACGTTGTTTTTCTACATTCTTCTAAAATTTGATTCACAGGCATAAACTCAAAATGTATCAACTTGTATGACCTCAAGGACATTTTATCTCCTCTTTTTTCAGGCTTAAGATCCCTTCATTTTAAAATGAGGAAATTAGACAATAGCTTCCAAGAAGAGGCAGCAGTGTGCAATGGAATAAATCCTAGATGCTCAATAAATATTCTCTCCGTCCTCTGATTGAATTCCACTCATCATCTCATAACACACCCCACCCCCTTTTTTAACCTGCAGAGTTGGTACATGAATATGAAATCAGAAGACCTGGGTCTGAGGTCCAGCTCTGCACTTAACAGCTAGGTGACTTTAGGCATATTAATGACCTGCTCTATCTCAGTGTTTTCAGCCATAGATATGAACCATTGCTCCTTTTCCTCTCAGCTCACAAGAATTGTCATTAGGGCTGTGGGTGAGGATAGGAAATTCTCTAAATTAAAGCACTCTTCTGTAAGGATGCTGGGCAGTTAAGAGGTGGCACATTGGTGCTGTCTTGAAGTGGGAACTCCAGACCAGCAGCACAGTGGACACCATTCTATTTTTTTAGATACCTTTACTGAGCCCATTTCCAAATGCACTTAGTGGCTCTGTTTCTACATGAAAATTCCATTCTATTTAAATAATTCTAGAGAAAAGATTGTGTGGCCATAATTGCCCCCTCCTAATGAGTGTATCACATTTTGTGATGCTCTAAGAGAAGAAAGCTATTGAGGAAAATGCCACGTTAAATATTTTCATAAGTGACAGGCTTGGCAAGAGAAAACTTCAGTATGGTAATGGAGTCCTCATGGCTGCATCTAAGATGCAACTGGCCCGAGGTTTTGGCCCCTGCTCCAGGGGCACTGCCGGAGGACTCTCTCCCTGCTGTGTATTTTGCCTTTCTCCAGCCCTCCCTCCACACGGCCCTAACACGATCCTTCTCTGCTTCCCACCTCTCCTTGCCCTGCCCTCAGTTCCTGCAAGACCAAGCCCACACCCCCAGCAGGGCTCACAACTACCTCCCATTCAGATCCCACAGTCACCCAATTCTGTCCCTCCTTCATTCAACCCACTGTAATATTTTGTGTCCAAATGCCAGAAAACATGCAATTCCTTCCAACCAGCAGTCTCTTTTGGCCTTTATTCATTTCGTCAATTCTACTCAGCCTTTAAAACGCAGTAGAGAATTTGCCTCCTTCAGGAACGTCAGGCTGATAACCTGCAGAAAGGTAGTTCCAGGGAGGTCATTACTTCCTTTTCTGTGTCCATTTTGGACCTTAAATAGCACTGTGTCTTCATGCATTGAGACTCTGTTTATCTGCCGTCTCCTTCTGGACAGTGAGAGCAGAGTAGGAACCTCAACCATCTGAGTCTCCAGCACCTAATAGTGCTCAGCACACGGAAAATGTCTAAAACAGACTACAATAAGGTGTAAGTATCTCACCTAAGCACAGATATTAAAATGAGGTTTCATAATAATGACTACACTCTGGACCCCCTCCCCCAATCTGAGCACTGTATAACCTTTCCATGTGTCTGAGCCCCCGACGGCAAAGGATGGACCCAGAAAGAAAAAGCAGAGAATATAACCCAGCTCTTCTTCTTCCATGAGACAAGAATTTACGATTGCCAGGAAATGTATAAATTGCAGTACAGATTTTTGTCACCAAGTCAGGAAAGGGCAGAACACAGCTATTTTTCACAACTTCAAATGCATGCATGGGTTTTGGCTGCCACAGTGTTAATCCCACGTTTGTTACGTGTAGATAAGATGAGGTGGCAAAAAGGCCTGCTTCTCCACGTGCGAGGGCTTACGTGGTCACTCACAAGGCTGCTTGGCTGTGAGGACTCTGGTGTAACCCGAACATGCTTAATCTGAACACCAGGACTGCTGAGCTCAGAGGGCAGGAGCCTGTGGACTCTTTCTGGGTTGGGGAATTTCTGCTCACTTATGGACTTTAATGCTCATAAAATCCATCTAATTTTAGTTCCTATTTCCTTAAATACAAAAGCCCTTTATCGAGCACCTAGTATGTGTTTGGTCAAGAAGGAGAAGTAAATGTGAATCCATTTCCCCAGCCTCAATATGGGGCGTATATGAGTTGTGTTACAACCACACAACACATCAGAAAACATGTGGCAATCAACGCCCAGCTCCTCCACACTATTTCCAAGCAAGGGCAGCCTGTAAATGCCTGGATGACCAGTTGAGATGAGATGGGTTGAGATGAGATGGATTGAGAATGAAATTTGCAGGTGGGTATTTATTCCCACGAATCAAACCTGCTCTCTCTGCTGCCGATTTGGGGAAAGACACACTCACCAAACTGGGATTCATTTTTGTGAGGTAGCATTCCTGCAGCTCCTGGGTGCTGCTTGCTTTGTCCAGAAATACCACATTCCTAAGAAATGCAGAGGAGAGGAATTTTGCTTTACACTAGCAACATCACGACTAATCCCTTTGTCAGAGGAGCCTCATGGCATCAAGCAAACTGGCGATGTATGACTTTGCTCTAATCCCATCAGCCCATCTCCCTCTAGTGAATCCAAACATTATACCGGTGCCAGAGCTTGGCAGGATGCAGAAGCCACGGAGTGGAGGAAAACACACAGGATCTGTTGTCAGAACACTTGGACTAGTCCTGGCTCCACCACCTATTAGCTGTGCATCTTTGGGTGAGTTGCCACCTCCCTCCGCCTGCCTCAATGGCCTCACCATGTAAAATGGGATCAATGGCCCAGCTGGTATAGCTCAGTGGATTGAGCGCAGGCTGGGAACCACAGGGTCCTGGTTCGATTCCCAGTCGGGGCACATGCCTGGGTTGCGGGTCAGGTCCCCAGTGGGGGCCATGTGGGAGGCAACCATACATTGCTCTTTCTCCCTCCCTTCTCCTCTCTCTGAAAATAAATAAATAAAATCTTTAAAAAAAATAAAATGGGATTGATGATCTGAGGATCAAAGTAGTCGGTGTATATGCAATCACCTTATTAACTGTAAAGATTTACATAAATGAAGGCTGACTATCAGTTCTTTTCAGATTGTGCCTATCAGCTCTTCTTAAAAAGCTGGGTGCCTTCTGGATAAGAAGGTCCATGCTTCCTTCATTTTTGCATTGCCTGAACCTGACACAATGCCAGGCACTTGATGAGCACCTCGGGGAATATTTGTTAAATTAGTTAAGTGAACAAATTGGAGGATATTTCCCTGGAGGTTAAGGCACGTGTCCTCCCTCTAAGCTAAAAGAAAAAAGAAAGAAAAATTAATCTATAGAAAATTTGGAATCCTCAGAATGAATTTTAAAATATTTAGTATTTTCTGAATAGAATATGTGCACGCGTAATTGTGTGTGTGTCTATTATTTCCTCTGAGGCTGGAAGTCTGCATTAAATATGAATAACTCTGCCCTGAAAAACTTTTGGCTCCTGGTTATGTGAATGTGTTTTGCTCAGCATTAAGAGAATAGATAGAGATGGGCTAATAGGTCACGCCCTGATTCTCATTCTTGATTCATTCATTCATTTCTTTGTTCATTCATTTATTCACTGGCAGCAAATGGTTCTGTGCAGAAGCCAAGCCTCATTACATGGTGAAAAATGTCTGACCCAGCCTCTTGGCTGATGAACTCCCACTGATCCTTCTAGATCTTATTTCCTTTGGGCCTTGAAACATTTGAAATCCTACTACTGTAGCTACATGTGGCATTTACCACCATCCCTTACCTTCAGTTTCATAATTTCGGAGCTCAAAATGTTGATATTTTCCCCCCGTTGAGAGAATTCCTATTACTGGTATATATTGCCAACAGAATTCTCCAGAAATCTCATCCCTAAAAAGACTGTTCCCGGTTAAGTCTGAGTCAATATGCAGAATGACAATGACTGCTTTGGTCCTAAGTCCACACTTTGGACTGTAGATCAGGCAAACTGGGCCACATAGACAAGGTGTCTATAATCCCTCACCATCCCTGCAACTGCTCTGTCTTCCCAACCTAGGTACACCCCCGCTATAGCCTCCATTTCTATCCCTCATGTCTCCTCCCCTCTCCTCCCCTCCACCCTCATATTCCTGGTCTACTCCAATTTTATACTGAATTCTCATGTGCCAGACCCAGGCTGGAATGCATAAAACTCTCCTGCAGTGCCTGCTGTTCCCAACTTACCATACCCCTTACTCTTTATTTCCACCCCTTCATGTCTCAACCCTTACGAAATAACATTTCTTTCCCATGTTTTATGCTTCCAAATTTTGTTCTCCCTGGGTTGCTGCTTCTACCTCAGGCCGGCGGCGCCATTGATATTATGATCATATATTAAGTTTAATATTTCCACAAGGCATTTTACACTCTCATAAAAATCAGGCCCTCTAAGAGCTCCCTGGCTGAAGACAATGGAAATACTTTCCCGGGCCTTTGCTGGTACATCATGCCATTAGGGCCTCTGAAAGGGCAAAGTGGGATGGCGGTTGTTTACTGTTGTTTGTGTAACTCTTGATGATAAATAAAGCATTTTGAAGAGGACTAAATGATTTTCCAGCTTACAAGCGGAGCGAAAGTCTGATCACCGCCATTTGGGCAACATACCACGGCACTGGTGATATTAATAACAGGTAACATTTACTTACTGTATGTCAGACTGCACACTAAACATTTTTTTTTAAGATTTTATTTCTTTTTAGAGAGAGGGGAAAGGAAGGAGAAAGAGAGGGAAAGAAAAAGCAATGTGTGGTTGCCTCTCGCTCGCCCCCTACTGGGGACCTGGCCTGCAACCCAGGCATGCGCCCCGACTGGGAATTGAACCAGTGACCCCTTGGCTCACAGTCCGGCACTCAATTCACTGAGCCACACCAGCCAGGGCCACACGAAACATTTTATATGCATTATCCCACATAATCTGCTCAATGGCTCTGTACAACAAGCAGTATTTAAAAGTATTTAATAAAGGAAGAAAATTGAGAGACAGAGAAGTAACAGGTTCAAGGTCAAACAGTATAGAGGTGGGAAAAGTGAAACTACTGAAACCCAGATGGTCTGGTTTCAGAGCCTGCCTGCTTAAGCATACACAGACACGGGCATTGGAAGAGGCCCACTTTTAAGGTCCAGGTTCACAAATGTGTTAAAGACAAGTGTGACAGATTAGGTGGACGCTGTCAATGTGCTCTTCTCTCTAAAAATGTCCACAATTCCTCCTCTGTCAGTTTCTGACAAGGACTCAAACACTTGCAGTACCTCCATTCCACAGCTGAAGAGAGTTTATCTTTATCTTCCCTGACCTGGGAGACAGACAATGGGCAACCAGAGCGGAAGGCTCGGACGAAAGCAAATCTCCTCGTACCGTGGGAGTTAGACGTGCTGCAGGCCTGCACAGGAGACAGAAGCGCAGTAAGCCAGGTGCTCCTTCCACAGAATACTAGCTCCATTCATAATCTTGGGTGTTCCCTAGTACAGTTTGCTAACAGCAGATAATGGATCGATTAGCCAAATGATTTCCATTGTTTATCTATCCTCTTGATTCTTCAATAGTGTTTGCACCTCACTCATCCTTTTCCCTTGTTGCTCCTCATTTTCTTCACTTGAGGCATCTATGATCTACCCTCACAGTATGATTTTGCTTAGGAAATATAAATATCAATGAAGTACCACTTTTCAAGTATGAGGAAGCCAGAGCTCAAAGAGGATATTTTGCCCAGAGCTAGGAAGCCTGTTAGTGTAGAGATTGGACAGGATTTGTACTTCCTGGCTCACGAGACAGTGCTCCTTCCAAGCAGTGTGGGAAAGTGGAGACACCTCCCTCCCCAGATTTATGTTCAGCACGAGGGTGGGCTGCTAAACCCACATCAGCGGCACCCTATCCAGGTAACAGCCTTCCTGAGTAGTCTCCCAGAGTTTCAGTTTACATATATTCATTTGCCAGACAGACTCCAAAACATGTCAAAATACAGGGTGGGGTTAAAGGACGTTTATAGTTGTGAGCACATGAAACACTGAATTTATTCTTGTATTATTGTTTACTAAACATTGTATCATTTTTATACAAAAAACTGTAAGCCTACTTTTGCCCTACCCTGTACCTGTCCTGTCCTACCTGACCTTCGCTCCAACACCACATCCTGAGTCCCAGAGCCTATAAATGGCTGCTGTCCGTGGTGCTAATCAAGCAACCTGAAAGGACACGTTAACCACGGGGCTGCAGGAAGTGAGGGAGTGGAAAGATAATATTCACTGTTGTATAAAGACTCAAAAACAGGAAATAAGGTACTGTTCTAGGAATTCAGTATAAAATGACAAGTAAGAAAGGCATCATGCCTGTCTTCATAGAGATTGTCTTCTAGTGAAAAGACAGACAAAAGAGCCACCAATAGGTGTCAGTTGGGAGGCCCTCTTGAAGATTTGAAGGATACGAAGAAACAACCGTGTGAAAACTGGAATGAGAGAACTCCATTGGGAAAAAAATGACTCAACCCAAAGCCCTGCACTTAGAACAATCTTGGCATGCATAGGCACCTCTCAGATAGTCTAGTGGGACTGCTGCATAATAAGAGAGGCTGGAGGAAGAAGGTATGAAGTGGCTAGATGGAGCAGGACATAGCCTGGGCTTTTTCCTGTATAAAACATCAAGTCATTAAGAATAGAAAACTACAAAGAGCCCTGACTGGTGTGCTCAGCGGGTTGAGCGCCAGCCTGCAAACCAAAGGATCACTGGTTCAATTCCCAGTCAGGACATATACCTGGGTTGTGGGCCAGGTCCCTAGTAGGGTGCCCACAAGAGGCAACCACACACACTGGTTTTCTCTCCTTCTCTTTCTCCCTCCCTTCCCCTCTCTAAAAGTAAATAAATAAGCTATAAAGAGAACTGATTTAATTTATACTTAAAATAATATTTTAATATAGAAAATTTCAAACATATATAATCAAGAGTACAATGAACCCCACATACTCATCACACAGATTCAACAATAATCAACATTTTCCCCTTCTTGTATCATCAATATTTCCACCTACTCTCCATCTTCCCACCTGTTCTTTTTTTACTGTGCTATTTTCCTCTTTTAAGTTTACTTAAATGAAATGTATGAATCTTGGCTATATTGTTTTGACAAATGAAACCCATATCCTTATCACAGAATACTTTCATCTTCCTACAAAGTTCCTTCATGTTTCCTCTCAGTCAAACCCCACCAACTCCCCACCCCAGGAGGCAATGACTGTTCTGACCTGATTATCTTAGATTGGTTTTGCTTGTTCTAAAAGCTTATATTCATGGATTCATACAGGATTATTTTCTTGTGTCTGGCTTCTTTCACTCAGCAAAGTGTTTTTGAGATTAATCCATTTATGAGTATCAGTGGTTTGTCTTTTTATCTTTAGCTGACTACTATTCTATTGTATAAATATAAAATGTGCTTATCAATTAACCTGTTGATAGACATTTGGGTTGTTTCCATTTTTTGGCCATTGTGGATAAACCTATTATAACTGTTGTGCAATTATTTCTGTGGACACACATTTTTGTTTCTCTTGGATAAATACCTAGGAATAGAATTAATGTATACCTTTTTTAGGTACTGGGAATAAAGAAGAGGGGTCAGGGATAGTGGCAACAAGAACAATTAAGAGGCAATTACAATAGTTATGAGGGTGATTATGATAGCTTACACTGGGAAGGAACTGCAGTAAGACTCGAGGGAGGCAGATATGAAATACTTGTATGTATAGGTAAATATAATCAGTTATTGTTGCTGAAGTAAATGTGGGGGTAAGAGAAATGGAAGCTTTAAGGATGACTAATAAGTCTCTAGCTTGACTAAACTGGTTGTATATTGGGATCTTCTACTACAATTTAGAAGGTTGGGAAAGAAAAACAATTTAGAGAGTATACAGGTACTTCATTGTGCAGTGCATGAGACACCCAGGAGGGGACATTCAGCAGGAACTCAGGGGCTGGAGCTCAGGGAACAGGCAGACCCACTGCTACCCTTGCACGCAGCTTCCACCCTGCCAGGCCCAGACCTCAAGACCTGGTAGAGAAATGGAAAATGGATTTTATTTCATAGTAACTTTTTACTCCAGGACATTGGTTAAGAGCTACCTGGAACACTGCAAAAAAGGATTCTGAGACCACCTTCAGGGTTGGTAGGCAGAAGCGATGTGGTGGATAGGAAAGGCCTCCGATGGGCATGGAATCACAATGAGGTAGAACCGAATTCAGATATTGTCTCCGCCCAGTCAAATAGATATCCATGAGCACAGCAACCTAAAAAGTGAAGAATCTGATCTGGAATAACAGAGCCACTACTAATACAGATCAAGGACTTAGACTGTGCAAATATATAGATTGACCCAATATGGAGCTATCTCTTTACTTCTTTATTTCAATTCCTCTACCAAATTACCTGATTCAGTACCCTATAAGTCCTCAGAGAATGTCTTTGACCTTTCTCACCTGATCCTCAAATTGCAAACATCCCAGAATACTCTGCGTTTCTCAACTTGAGCTGGGATCCTTTCATGTCTTGAGGTTAAATAACCCATTCTTGTGAAAACTCATTCTAAATTATTTCAAAGTTTGAATACAATGATCAATTATTTAAATACCCTGGGAAACAACCCATTGTTGTGAAAACCCACCCGAAGGACTTGAAAGTTTTAAACACAATGATAAAGCATTTAAATACCATGGGGAAAATGTCAAAGAGTAGATTAGATAATCAATGTGTAATAGCTGGCTCCTTTTTCCTTCCCAACAGAAGGCATGGGTGAGTGGTCTTGTTATTAATAAAATTACCTGTGCATTTATTGATTCGTTCACTTAATTCTCAAGCTTTTTTTGATCACCTCGTTCATGCCAGACTTTGTACGTGGACTCAATTGTAAAGACAGGTAAATTGTGATGCCGCCCTCACAAAGGCTCACCTAGACACGTAAGTAAACCCAAGGAGAGCTGGATATGTTACTTTGTTAATATTCCAAGGTAATTTAAAAACAAGCCCTCAGAAGATGAGAAGTCTAAACTAAGTCTTGAAAGAAAATTAAAACTTTCTCTGGAGGAACCTTGGGAAAGGGCATGTCAAAAAGAAGCCAGCATGGAACAGCTCTGTACAAGGGAAAAAAGCAAAGTTGGTGATTGAGAAAATACTAGAGCAGCAGAGGTAGGTAGGGCCTGTTTTGATGATGGAACTTCATGCAATTCTTGCTGCAATGGTAACTACAGAACCAACTCAAAATTGTCCCATCCTGTTTAATCATATACTGAATTGCTTTTCAGAGACAACAGACCAGAACTGCAAGTCAGGCAGCTGAGGCATGAGCAGAGGAGACTAACTTGACCTCCAGCTGCACCCAGAATGAAAGTCTTGCCCCACCCCCAACATACACACACAGAATCAAAGGACTGGGCCACAATGGGAACTTTAATACTGGAACCCTTTCAGAAGCAAAAAGTCCATTGTCCAGGAAGATCCTTGCTGAAGTCCCTTACACTAAATGGCTCCAAGGTCTTCCAATTAAAACTTGCCCTGCCAGTGTCCCCGCATACCTGCTCACCCAACCCCTTACAAACCAGTCCTGAACCCTCAGATCAGGGAGTTTGAGCTTTTGAGTTCTCCTTGCTTAGCTAGCACTCTGCAAATAAAGCAACTCTAATTTCTCCACTGCAATTCTCGTTGTAAAGTGTCTGGCTCTGCTAGCACCAGGTGGACAAACTCTGTTTGGAAACACAATGCAAGGCATTACTGGGGGTTTACAAGGAGAAGGACATAATCAGATATGCATTATGGCAATGATAGGGAACCAGGTCGGAACAACGTGACCAGGTAGGGAAGCAAATGTGCCGCTCTTAAAATGTGTGACTCTGGCTTGAGGATTATTTTTACGAAACAGAAGACTTTGGAAGAACCTTTAACCTTACTCCTTACTGTCTACAGGTTGACACAGAGGGCCTTTTCCAGGGAGTTATCCCCATAGAGGACTATGGTGAGCGAATATGAACATGGCCTGGCAAGGGATGCGTGTGTTGCACATATGTGTGCATTCCTCTGCCCGTCGATGCACGGCCAACTCCTACTTTTTCTTTAAAGCTGAATTCAAGTGTCTTATCCAGGAAAACTTCTCAGCTCCCTTCACCTGAAAATAATATCTTTCTAAATTCTATTTACCTACATCTCTTTTTACATGTTATCATAGATTTGAGTCAGTTCTGTGCATTTGTGTTCTAGCTAGACTGAGGCTGCCTATGTGGGATTCACCTCTGAGTCTCCTTCAGGGGTCTGATCATGCCGAAGAGGACGACCTCTCAGGGTTTACAGAGTGTTGCTGCCAGCGTTGCCTCACTGCATCATCACAACAGCCGGGCCAGGCTTATCAGCAGCGGATTACAACCATCTGAGAGAGGAGGTGGCAGTCTAAAGGGACAGCCCTTGAATCCAGACCACCTAACATGTCCTCCTGTCTCAGTGGTCTTCATTCCCAGAAGCACCCTCTGTGACCTGAATACGGGGGCCTCATGGATGAAATGAACTATGAACATAGATCTTCAGGTCCCGCTTTCATTCCAAAAACAGACAGCAGGCCTTGAGATGGTGTCCTTGAAGCCTCCTTTCCTTCCCACTCCTCCCAGGTAATCTGACTTTCTGGGCCCTGGCTAATGCGTTAATAGTTCCTCCCAGGTATTTAGGGACCAGGGGTGACCTTGCCACCTTTGTGGGAATATAGGCAGATGAGATCAGAGGGGAGAGAAGAGCCCCAGTCCGTTTCCCACAGAATTTGTGTAGGGGTCTCACATTCACTGGGCACTAACCAAGTGCCAAATACCATTGTGGGTGTAATCCTTTGGGTTCTCTTCTGAAAACCCTCTGAATAGGCTGACTCATACAAAGCATTTCATGGAAAGTAGTCATCGGTAACATGAAGGACCTTGCCCAAGTTCACACCACCAGTAAATGGCAAAACCAAGATTCAAACCACTTTTCATCTGTTTCCAAAGCTTCTCCCTCTCCCTCTCCTCTGTGGTGCCTCCCAAAGCAGAAAAGATCTCTGGGAGAAAAGAGAAGGGTTGTTCTCAGAGGCTACTTGTTCTGATGTACCTACCCTTACAACCAGGTGCTGGCATGAAGGAGGGTTTACCTACAGTCCTGATTATTATGTTCTTGTTCCTGGACAAAGGGTCTGGCCCTAAGCGGGCCTGCCGCAGGTCAGCTGGTAGTGTGCGGGTTCTTGGCTTCGTGTAGAAAAGATTTCACAACGCGAGTCCAGATGACTATGACGATGTGTTTATTAAAGCAGACAGTAAAACAAGGAAGAGCTTAGCACAGAAGAAGCAACAGGAGAGCCTAGGCTGGGCTGCCTGAGCTCACTGGGAAGTCAGAGAAAAGGGGACCTTGGGGACAGGCTCAGGGGGTTTGCCTGGGACAAGCTGCCAGCTGCCCATTGCCTTAGAGTTTAGGAGACACATGCCCGAGGGGAAAGAAGTGGGAGAAGAAGAAGGGAATGGAACTGGTGAGGGCTGCTCCCCAGAGGGAGAGTGTGTGTGTTGGGTCCTTTGTCTTGAGGCTTTTATCTCCCTCTTGCAGGCAGAAGGCGTAGGGGAAGTCTCAGGTGAGGGTTTTGGTAGAATATTCATCAGTTCTCGAGGTGTGCCAGGTGTTTTCGAGGTCATGGTCTCCACTGATTTGTCAGTGACAGGGCAGGGAGTCTTCAGTCATTCAGGTTGGTTCTGACATCTTTTTGCTACTTTTCTGGGCCGTGGAGCTGAAACGAAACTGAGCCTAGATGTTACCCCTACGGAGGTGACCTTTTGTATATGGCTGGAAATTGCTTGGTCGTTGTGCTCAGCTATCTGTCTCAGTTTCCCTATTCCACTTGCCAACCAATTGTCCTAGCTTCTTACTATCCTGTCTCATTCTAAGAAAAAGAGAGGGAGGCAACTGAAAAGTAAGCAGACAGGAGGAGAATATAAAAACTGAGAAGAAAAATAAGAGGAGAGTATTCTTTAGAATTCTGAGAATTCTAAAGAGAACTGCTTGGTTTGACCCTGAAAGTTCCTTCTCCCAAGTGGTGAGAATAATAATGTTTGGAGTGCTTACCATTTGCCAACCACCCTTCTAAGTACTTTGCTTACAAGAAACTTTTTTAATCCACTTGTACCCTTGAGATAGTGTTTTCTGCAACTTTAGGTGAGAACGCTGAGGCACCTAGAGGTCAAGTATTTTCTCTAGAGCCCTGTAGGTGCTAGGTTACAGAACTGGCATTAGGGGCCCAGAAATCTGAGTCTATGGTCTGCACTCTTAACACAGGACGACTGTGGCCAGAGCAGACCTGGCTGAAGGGAATGAAAATCTCAAGTTTATAGTCACACACTCTACCCTTGAAGGATTTAAAGAGACAAACCACAGACACAATATCGTGACTAACACAGGCAATAGCCCTGAAGCACTAGGTAATTAAGCTGTTCATCTGTATGAAGATCCCCCCAGGGATCTCTACAGGCCAGTGGCTCCCAGGCCTGGCTGCATGCTAGAATTACCTGGGGAATTCTTACAAAACGCTATTGCCTGGGCCTCATGCCAGACCAACCGAGTCAGAACCTCTTGAGGGGGCCTTAGTATCCCAATTTTTTAAAGCTCCCCAGGTGATTCTAATGCGCATCCTGGGCTGGGAACCACTGATGCAGGTAAATGAAGGGGCCATCTCTGAGTGAAGGACCAGCTTTGACCAACTGTCTGAGTTTGCTTGGACTGAGGCTTTCCCAGGATGCCAGAAGGACATTCAATGTGAACATCAGGATAATTCCAGAGAAACCAGGATGAGTTGGCCACCCTGGCAGGAAGAAGAGACACCCTCATCTCTCCCTTGTCTGAGAATCTACAGCGGCTTCCTACAGCATTCTGCAGCAAGCCAGTTGTCAAGAAAGATAGATTCCAATCCCAGCCCTGCCACGAAAGAGTTTTGTGATCTTAGGCAAGCTACTAACCCTCTCTGGACCTTAGCTTTTTCCTGTAAAATGAAGGAGTGGGACTAAATGGTTTTAAAGTTCCTTGAAGTTTTGTCACTCAGTATTGAGACTTCTTTCTGGGCTGTGGCATTATTCTGAGTTTCTGCAGGACAATGCTCATTGCTTCTTGATCACGGCCCCTTAACTTTCCAAGGGGAAAAGCTATAGATTTCTGTATGTATGGGCCACACCCCCAGGGCCTGGCACAGTGTTGGAAATACACGAGTTGGCTGTCCGCAGTTTCATGGGTCCTCAGGGACACAGGTGGTCACTGTTTTCCACAGTTCAAACCTGGGAAGTCCAAGTGGGGCCCAGCTTGGCTAGAAAAACTTTAGTACTGTCAGAGGCTTTTAGCAAGAAGGTAACGTGTTTTCAGAGGGAGGAAACGAATACAACGATGGCAAATCCATTAGCTGAGCTCCAGTGGAGCCTTCCAAGCCCAACGAAGGGGAAGCTGTGACGGACTGAGGCTCACCCTCACCGGCTTCGGGGAGCTGATCACGCTCATCTCTGCCCAGCTCTGCTTTCAGCGAGGTCACCTTAGTGGCTTGAAATCGGCTACAGTGGGAATGGTGGGGATATTTATACCATAGAAAGTGGCAAGTGCTAAAAATCTAGGCTTCTTCTTTTCTTTCTTTCTTTCTTTCATTCATTCATTCATTCATTCATAGAAACAGATTTTGAGGACAAATCTCTGACTGGTTAGCTCAGGAAGGAGAAGGTAGCTCCCAGCCTAGAGCTCCTTGGGGATTCAGGAGCACCTCCAGCTGGGGTGCCAAGCTGGTCCTTTCTGAGTAGAGCTGGGGCTTCTCCATCCGGAGGGAGCCAGGCAGGAGTGTCGAAAGTGGGAGTAGGAGAAGGGACAAAAGGACAGAGAAACAGGGAAGACTTAGCCAGTTGTCAATAGGCCTAAGCAAAACATTTACCTCAGTCACTCATAGGCTATTTGGGGAAGTAGTGGGTTTCTCAACATAGTAGGTCTTCTAGCAAAGGCTGGCAACCATTTTTCAGAATGACATAAGGACAAAGGGAGATTTTAAAAGTGGAAAAAATAGGCGTGGGCTTTAGAGTAAGAATGTGTAGGCCCAAAGCCCCAACATGACTAAACCACCTGTTTGATCTCAGGTAAAATGACTGAGTCTCTCTCAGAGTCAACCTCCAAATTTTTTCAATGGCAATAATGAAATTTTACTAACAAGATTCATGCCAGTTACATGCACGTGTGGCCTACAGTGGCTACACTAAGCAGGAGCCACTGGCTAAGACATAGAAAAAGATACCTGGCATGTGACACCTGTGTACCTTGGACATGGTTTTCGAATAAGTAGCTTGAGACTGGGAAAGTTTGCAAAGCAATTTCCAAGTTTGGTTGGCATACATTCCTCAGTGACTGTTCATAGTCCCCAAGTTAAGCTAAGCTGGTGGGCAAAGGAATGTGGCCTTCAAACTGACCACATGGAGAAAGCAATAACCCCTTGGGAGGTGACCTTACAGCCTGCCACCCACAGGCTTTGCTCAACCCTCATGAGTACTCCAGCAAGCAGAAGATGGGAGCTTTCCTGGAGAGGAGATTATCAGGTTATGGGAAAGATTCGAGGTAGGTTCTACCTGAGGCTTTTCAAACTTATGTCCATTCGGGTATATATAATCTTCTCTCTTGAGCCACAAGTAGCATATCCTCACAGGACCTCCTAGAAACCCAGAGGAGATCAATCCATGTGGTCTAGAGAGAGAGGTTAGGCCAGAAGTCAGAAATAGGCCTTAACTCTCTCTCTGTACCCACATCAAGGGGGAGCTTCCAAGTCTCCACCAATAGAACAAGAGCTGAAGGAAAGCTCCATAGGTATCCTGAGTCTGGACTGGCATGGAGACATCAGGACTGGGTCACCTGCTGACCACTCTCCCACCACTGCCCCACCACATAGAAAACAAGGCCAGGAAGGAGACAAACACCCCTATCCCTCATGGACTCACAAGCTGTTCACAAACCAAGGTAGTTCGTGCTGAGAAAATGCTGGCTTCCTCTTATGCTAGCTCATGGCATAACCCAGGATGCCTTCCCTGCTTCACAGGCACTGCCTAGGGCTGGGGACTCAGACTCCCCAAGAAGCTTGGGGGCAGCACCCCAGAGGCAGAGTCTACAGCTCCACTTTTAGGAAGCAAGTAACAGGTTGACTTAGTGACTTTTATCTCTGCTGCTCCCAGTCCAAAATATACCCTTCCGATCCTACGGCCCAGTCTTCAGCAGATTCCCCAAGTTCTGAGGCCAAAGACAGGTACAACACACTTTTGAGAATCCCAGAGTTGGTAGGTACCCTCTTGGCATTTCAGGTGTGCACGGATTAAATGCACCACCCTGGGAAGCGGCCTGGGATCGGGCCAATGTCTACATATCCGTGGACAGCAAAGAGAATGGACAGGTGAGGTGGGTAGGGCTTTAATAGACAAGAAATATCCAAGTATTGAGATATACCCAGAAAAGGCAAGAATGAAGACCTAGCTATCCTGACCTTGGGGGATATCATAACCCCTTCCTGGGCCTCATCTTCCCATGTGTACCTCCTATGGATTCAGTCTCTTTCTATCCCAACCCACCCACTCTTCACCACCTGCACTGCCCCCCTCCTGAGACCAATTTACCTTCCATTTTACTGACCTCCCTCATTGACTCTTGCCTCCCCTAACTTAATATTCAGAGGGGAAAATTAACAACAAGGGTGCTTCTAAAAGAGGAGGAAGAGGAAGAGAAGTAGAAAAATCAAGGACAGACATTTTTCAGCAAGTCAAAGAGGAAAGAGCAGAAAGACTCTGGCTAAGAAAAACTACAAACTAAACCTCCATTGCAAGTACATATGAAGGTGTGATCTTTAAGGAAAAAGAAAGTGGCAGGCACAGACTGACGAGAGGCAGTAAGAAAACAGGACCGGGTAGAAGGTGTGCAAGGTCAGGCAGGCACCAGGCCTCTTGGGCTGGAGCAGCTAGTTCAGGGTGAAAATGAAACACAAAAGCCACGGTGCACTGGACCCGAAAGAAGCCGGGGGCTGCCGGGGCACGGCTTCTTTTACAGCACCCACCCTGGTGGTAGGTTGTGAAAGCAGCGTGTGCTGCTACTGAACTTCTAGGCAGCCTCAGCTCCATTCCACTCCATCACAGCTCTGCTTCCGTCTCAAGGTGCCAGCTTGGCCTTGTTCTTGCGGGAACCCCTCATCTCACCACTAAGAAAGGCCCGGCTGCTGCAGCAGCCTGCTGGGAAAAAGGGCATTTTGGAGATTGTTGGACTGTTTCCAAGATTCAATTAAACAACCCTGGAAAGAAAGACACACTTTCCCCTATCTTTCAGATAAGGAAATCGAGGTTAGAGTCTACAGTGTTAGAATGTGGTAAAGCCAATCTTTACCACACAGCTGCTGCTAGTGTTTTAATAACCTATACTTTCCCCCAGTCCTAAAAGCAATATATCTTTATTATGAAAAAGATATAAACTAATAAAATAACAAAATGAAAGCCACCCATAACCCTCTACCCTGAGAGGAATAAAAATATTGTATATTTCCTTCTAGTTGTTTTAATTAATTCATCTACATATTTACTTCCTTTACAAGGAGGATTGCATTATGTATATTGTTAGAAGCCTTTCTCAAACCTTTATGCAATGGACAATTTCTACGCAGCCATTACCTATCCTTAAGAAAGTGATTGTATTTGCTACATAGCAATACTTCGTATGGCTACACCGTAGTTCATTTGACCCTTTTCAACTCAGACATTTAAGGTGCTTCCTACTTTGGGGGGCTTTATGAATGACTTTAAGGAATGTCTTTGCATATAACCTTTGTGGGCCCTGGCGACTAACCTTTGTGATCTCAAACAGCCAGCAGTGTAAACATACAGATTCAACGATAACATATACATGAAAACCATTATGACAAGCAATACAATCACAGAGCAAAGAACCGGTAGGTGTCGGGAAAGTGAGATGAGTGTCACTTGGTGGGATCCAGTGAGGTTTCATGGAGAAAGTGACACTGCATTAGAAACGGGGTCAGCACCCTTTTTTCTGTAAAGAGCCAGATGGAAAATATTTCAGACTCTGCAGACAGGAGGGTTTGTTGCAACCACTCAGCTCTGTCACCGCAGCGCCGCAGCAGCCCATAGACAACACAGAAATGAATGAGTGTGTCTGTGTCCCCCAAAACTTTATTTACAGAAGCAGGCCGTGGGCTGCACTTGGCCCACAGGCTATCGTCTGTCAACCCCTACTTTAGAACAGAAAAAACAGAGACAGATTTTGTTACGGCCTCATCAGAAAGGGGACATTTCAGTTGGAAAGAATCATGAGGGCAAGACACAGAAAGCAAACGCAGGGGACAGGGAAAGATATTTAATGGTTGGCTTGCGGAGGTGGGGCCCAAGTCACAGAGGGTCGAAACATCGGGCCGAAGTCTATAGATTTTATTATGCAGCACACAGAAAATTCACTCACTTTCATGGGACCATTTTCCAGCGTTGGGGACCCAAATTGCTCCCAGGATGACATCCATCTCTGTGAAATTATGGGAAGGGGTCCCAACATAGAAACACAGGTTTGACTTGATCTCTATTTTGGTTTTCTGTTTTCTTGCTTATCTCCCTTAGCATCTCATAATTCACTCCATTTCAGTGTATCCAGAGGCCCAGGGGCCAGAGGTTAATCAGCTGGAAGAAATCGGAGGGAGGCAGAAGAAGGGGAAGGAGTTGTGTTGACTGTTTCTTTGTTGGCTTTGAATCTCTGTGCATGTGATGGAGCTTGTGAGAGAGCAGCTGGCCACCCAGGTGGGAGACGTCAGCTGACTCCCTGGCCTAGAACACAGGCCTCCTTCTGGGTATGCGTCTCTCCATCTGGACTGTCTGCTCATTGAGCTCACACATGGTCTTCATTTCCTTCTATTCCCACAGCTGTCTTCATGGTCTAAGACCCTGTCTCTCAAGGGTGACTTCACAATGAGTAGTATGATATCAACCAGGAACTGGTTAGAAACGAAGAGCCTGGGCCCCACCCCAGACCTACAGAGTTAGAAACTAGGAGTGTATGGGGTTTCTTTTTGAGATTTCATTTATTTATTTTCAGAGAGGGGAAGGGAGGGAGAAAGAGAGGGAGAGACACATCAATGTGTGGTTGCCTCTAATGCACCCTGTACTGGGGACCTGGCCCACGACCCAGGCATGTGCCCTGACTGGGAACTGAACCAGCTACCCCTTGGTTCGCAGGTCGGTGCTCAATCCACTGAGCCACACCAGGCAGGGCTAGGAGTCTATATTTTATCCACCCTCCAGGTGACTGTGAGGCACATTCAAGTTTGCAAATCACTGCCTAGAATCCCTCTATCCCCAGCAGGACTCCATCCCAAGGGGCTGGGCCTGTGCTACTAAGCATTGTAGGCCATTTTATCCTCCTAAAAATCCCAAGATCTCATTATTATTTTCATTTAAAACATATAGACACAGAGGCTCTGATATGTTAAGAAATTCAATTTGAACCTGTGTCTTCTTTATTCCAAAGCCCATACTATTGACTACTATGCTCTAGTGCCTTCTCTTTATGGACAGGGTTAGAAGGTCCATGGATGAGGATTTTCCCAAAGGCTGTCATGATTTATTTACCTAATAAGCACGTATTGACCACCTCTCCTATGCCAGATCATATCCTAAGGTATTACATGCATTGTTAAATTTCATCCTGGTCTCAACCTTATGAACAGGTAACTTGCCTCAGCACTTACAGAGCATGAAACCTGGGCTTAGGAAGACTGTGTGATTTGTTTTGGGGTTACTGGAGCTCAGAGTGCTGTAAAATTTCACAAAAGGATACATTTCTGGCTCCAGCAAGCAGGGGCTGGCTTTATAGAGGGAGAAGTTGAACTGAGAAGGACCAAGCATATGGTGCGAGAAGACGACAGCGCAGGCAAAGGTTCAAGTGCACTGCAGTGGGGGCCCATGTGAACTGTGTGTCTCAGGCCCTGCACCACCTCCAAGACCTCCCAAGGCTCTGGCACAATACAAAGAGCCCTCTCCAGGTGCCCCAGGTTTGATTTTCATTTCTTCCAGTGAGGCTATTTCCCAGTTGGTACAAGAATAAGTGGATTTCAAACTCTTTTCAGGTTGCAAAAGCCTTTATTTAAATATCTGTAGAGGGCTGGCCACCACGAGCCCCTTGCAACCCCTGGCAGCACTGTGGCACCACATGGAGAAGTTGTTCCTGCAGCTCATCCATTCTAGCCCCCATTACCACGTGACATTTCCTGTACCCTCCCTCTCACTCCTCTCAGCCACCGTGGCCTTCTTGCAAGTCCTCAGACATGTCAGCCACACACTCTCCTCAGAGCCTTTGCCCTGGCCATTCCCTTTGCCCAATCAATATACTCTTCCTCCAGACATCCCTCCCTCCTTCCAGTCTTTGCCCACACACTGCCCCTCAATGAGCTCTACTGTAACCCCTATTTAAAAATCACAAGCCCTCCCCCACTCACCGGGTTCATTTTCCCAAGCCCTTAGTACTCTCTAACTTCATATCTACCTTTTATTGAGTACATTGCTTATGGCAGGTCTCTGTCAGGAGTAAGAAGCTCCTTGAAAGCAGAGATCAGCGTCTGCTTGTTCACTGGCACATCCCAAGTGCCTAGAACAATACTTCAGAACCTGCAGGCCCTAGATAGCTCTTTGTTGCAGTGAAGACAGGAGCTGTGAGAGCACTCCTCCTTTACAAGTTGTCTTCCCTGTGGGCGCTTCCAAGGTGCCCACCCCATGCACTTTGTCTGCCACAGGGCCAGAGGCCAAAAGGGCCTGAATACCAGTTCAGCCTTTTGACTCCCTGAGGCCAAGATCAAGGCCACCTGCTTTTTTCCCCACACCTTCATCTTTGAACGACGCAGTCAGAAAGTGAAAGAGAGAGAGTGGAGAGGGCACACAAAGAATGTAGGAAAAGGAGGGGAGGAAAGAGGGAGAAGCAGAGGCTACTATTGCAGATGACCTAGCTAGGATCCAAAGTGGGAGCTGCATCTCCCACAGCGCCTTCTTGTATCCTAAATAGGAGTAGGACAGGGGCACATGGTTAGCACCTGCCAAGAGCCTGTTTTCGAGATGCACATTTTCTCTGGGCTGTCGCATTTATCCTTCTGACTATGCTGGGATGTCGGGATACATAAGAAGCTGAACCCCAGAGACTGATGCTGCCCAAGATCACACAGCTGGTTAGGCATGCACACTACAGAAACAGCTGTGGATTTCTCAGGGTGCAGAGAAAGTTGAGGAATCCATTATGTGTAACTTTGCTTTTCCTACCTCATTCATCTGAAGTCACAGGACCCAGGGTCTGCAGTTTGGGAACCTCAGGGCCTGGGTACCTCTCCTGTGATCCAGGCCCGCCCCCCCTAGGAAGGCAGCCTTTGCTCATGCTCCCTGCTCTCAAGTCACCACCGTCACCAGAGGGACTGTTTGCCCATATCATACCCTTTCCCTTAGGCACCCAAGGAGGCTGTGAAGCCAGCCAGGAGATGTTTTGTCTGGCTAAGCTTTTGACTGATTCAAAGTCTTCAGAATCTACTCCTCCTGGCGCTGCTCTTCCTGGAAACGGTTGCCATGGAACACACAGTCATGCAGCCTTCACTGTCAGAACTAATGAAAGTCGAAGAGCTATTAGGGGAAGGATGTTTTTTTCTCCCTCCCCCTTGCGCATAATTCCACTCTTCTGGCGAGGTGTTTGCATTTCTGTTCTGTTTGTGAGATGTTAATTGCGTCCTCATTGTAATTCCTTGCCCACTGCCATCACCTCCTTTGGAGCTCCAATTCCTGAAGCAAAGCCTTTTTGAGATAATGAAGCCAAGTGACCAGAGGGAGGGCTTCCAGCCTCTCTCTGGAGTGATCTTTCCTAAGCATGCATCTGACCAGACCACATGGCTGCTGAAAAGCCTTCTTTCTGTCGCTCCCAGGGACTCCAGGACAGTGTGCTCAAGGACTCTCAGAACCAGGTCCCACCTGCACTTTGCAATCTCCCTCTTTCCTTCAGGACATTCAGGACAAGAGTCACAGAGGGCCAGCTCTACCCTCTAACGACTCGCAGCTCAGTTTCTGCTGCCCCATGCCTTCTGTCTAGAATACCCTCTAGGCCCTCTTCATCTACTAACTCTTTCAGGGTTCAGCTATATGGGTGGCCACCTTGCTGCAGCCTCCGTTCCTAATGCAGGCAGACCTACGGCTCCTTCCTGTTCCCTGGGTGACACATGCACACCTATCATCCCCTTCTAGGCAGTGAGTTCCTGGAAAGCAGAGCCAGGCTCTGATTCATCCTCAATGTCCCAGTGCCTAGCATGGTACCCGGCTCTTTAGTAGCTGTTTGTGATGCTGCTGCTAACTTAAATCTCCCCACTCTGCAAGTTCACTGGGGTAAGGTGGGCACAGCCAGCCCGTGGGAGGTGAAGAAACTTATGGGTGAAGTGCTCTGCAGACTCTACCTGCCTAGTACTGCCCCACCCACCACAGAAGCACTGAGGAAGAGAAGCTAGTTCTGGGGCCCTAGAAGCTTATTTATCCTGGCGGTATTTATAGGAGGGTAATTAGCTCCTTTCCCTAGCACCTCTGGAGATGCAGGAAGAGATCTGAGAGGCAAGAATGAGGAAAGTAAAGTGAAGTGATTGCCATAGAAACGTGGAGAAGGTGCTCAAGGGCCAGGGAGAAGGGGAGCAGCTCCCAGTACTTGGGGTACCCCTCACCTGTGAATAGAGGGGCTCAGTCCTGGAAGAAAGACTCTGTGGGAAGCCTGGGGGCTTTTCCTCCCATGGGCAAGACAGCACTCTTTCACTTCAGCTCAGGCTTGAAAGGAGCTATCTCTTCCCACCAGGGAGACCCTGGTTCTGCAAGAGGTTCCAGGCCAGGGAGAACAAAATGTTTTCTTCCTCATGACTCCTGAAGAAGCTCACTCTCACCCCAAAGCTGCAGCTTCCCTGACTGTGTGCCTAGGCACAGGAAGGGCTAAAGGCAATTTCCCTACCCAGGGGCAATGTAAGGGAGTTAGGATGGCTGATCAAAGTGCCTTTCCATCTTGGAGCTCTCAGATCTCTCATCTGGACTCTTTCAATCACCTCCTAATTGCTCGTTCAGCCCTTGTTCTCACCCCTCTTCAGTGAATTCTCCACATTTCCACCAGAATGATATTTCTAAAATGCAATTCTGATCATGTCACTTTTCCTGCTCAAAATTCTTCAGCTGGTCCGAGAGATGGTCAGGATAGAAATCCTTATCACCTTGCATTGAATACAGGCTCCGTCATGCTCTGGCTTTCTGACCACTTGCCACTCCCCCTCCCTAAACACAGCCCATGAGATTTCATCTCAGTCATACTAAGTAATGTGTGATTTTCCAAACACTCAGCTCTCTCTAGCCTCTGGTCTTTGCCCACGCTGTTCCCACTGCCTGTAATGTCCCTCCCTTCCTTCCTTCTTTCCTTCCTCTCTCCCCCTCCTCCCTCTCCACCTTCAATCTCCTCATCACCCTTTAAGTTTCAACTCCAAGGCCACCTCTTCTCAGGGAAGACTTCCCAGGCAGACCAGGTGCCTCCCCTGTTGCCCCACTGGACCTCCCATGTCCCCACTGAAGCAATCTCAAGGCCAATCAGAATCAGTGGGCTTCCTGCTGTTTTTCCAACTGTCTGTCCTCATAGATAGGTCCATGTTTTATTGATTTTTGTACCCCAATACCTAACACAGAGCTGATGTCAAATTAATTTGAAATATCATGGAGCCAGGACTAGGGTGAGGTGAACAAGGCACCTAGGGTGCAGAATTTGAGATGCTCTCAGTTTGTATAAAGACAGGCTGCTCTTCTGTTTGTCAGGTCACATCCAGGCCTTGGTGGCAGAAAGGGTGCCCTCTATTTCAGAGAAAGATGGAAGAGATTGCACTTTTCTGAAAGGTCCTAATCTCTGCTTTTATATAGAACTGAAAAGCATCTTTCCCTCTACCAGAGGGACAATCTCCAACTTCTTGGATGTAGGGCAAGATAAGGAAGGCTTATCCCTACCTAGACACTATCCTGGACTCCCAAGCCAATGGCTTTTGCACTTAGCTAAAATGAACTCTATAAATACTGTCTGTGTCTGCCCATACAAGATAGTTCCTGCCACAGACTTAGCTATATTCAAGAGCTAACCACCTCGCTTTTTATAATATGCAAAGACAGTCCCTAAAAGGAACCATTAACAACCACTTAAAAGGGGAGGGAAATCCAAGACTACAAGCAAACCCAAGGACATAACATTACCACTCAGGCTATTTGACACACAACTCCAGGGGGCACCATTCACATAGACTGAAACGTCAATTGTGTCCCCAGAGCTGTGCAATGCGGTGTCTGTGTGCACCATGATTCCTCAGCCACATGCAACAGTGGTTCAGATTTCTTCACATTAAACTCAAGACACTCCAAAAACAAAGCCCCAAAGGGGAGCAGTGTTGGCAAGCTGTTTCCAGAAACCACAAACGGCTAGCTTCTCTGACTTTCCAATGGGATGACCTTGGCCAAATCACTATACTCTCATCCTCTGTAAAACTGATACCTCAGGTTAGGCCCACATAAGGACATTCGGCTGAGAGGTACCCGTGGAGGGAAGGATAGACAGCTCCCTTCATATTAGCAATGGGACGGTCTTGTCTCACAGGAAGTAGGAGACAGTGAGGATTAATAAATGCTTCAGGAGCCTGAGCACTTTAGGGTACACCTATTCAATCCCTTCATTTTCAGATACGGAAACTGGATTGTAGCAATGGGAGAACTTCTGCTCAATATCACCAAATGCATTAGCACCAAAGCAGACCCTTTGTGGTTCAGTCAGGGCTCATTGAACCATACACCTGCTTTTTTGATAATGGCGGTGTTGGGTGAGTCTGGCTCACAGCTTCCATAGGTTTTCATTCAGAATCAATTGGAGGAATCCCATTCTCTGCAGTCCTTGCTCAGTGGAGGTCCTCCCCACACCCCTAAAGTAAGGGCCTGTCCCTGCCCTTTTTAAAGGGTCCAAGAATTGTCTCAATTTCTTGTATCTAAGGAAGTCTTTGCCCAGCACTCTTTGGTGGCATCTACCTGAATTGCTGGCATAGAGAGCCCAGAAGGAGATGCACACCTTCTGGAGCAAAGATTCTCTTAGTGCGATCCTGACACCAATTGCACTGGAGTCCCTCAAGTGCTTGTTAAAAAATCTAGTTTCCCAGACCTACTAAATCAGAACCTGGGTGTGGGAGATATTTGCTGACACTCATTAAAGTTTGAGAACGAATTCCCAGCTACCACAATAGGAAAACGGGATCTATTGGGTATTAAGTATTTACTCGGGCACTGTGCTGGGCATTGTATATATACATTCCCTGTAAGATAGAAGAAGGATGAACAAGACATTATCTCTCAGCAACAGAAGGAGCATTAGTGCTGAGGATGGCATCTAGAATCCACTGCATCTAAGTCCTCCCCCCAAAGAGGGGATGAATCATGTGGGAACTTCAACTTGAGTTCCTACTCTCAGCCCTCAAACCCCAGCATTTCACTCACTTCACTGTATCTCCTTCCACCTAAATTTAACCCCTAGCTCTCAAAACTTCTTGAATCTGAACACTCCCGTTACATTCTTGGTTCTGCCACTTACCAGTGATATGACCCCTAATGCCTTGTTTTATATCTACAACCCTTCATACTTTTCCATATAATTGGAGAGAACAGTTCTAGGGTAGTAGTTAGTATGAGAGGTAATCATAGGAACTCAATAAATTAGCCCTCTTCCCTTTTTAATCCCACTTTTGGAATGGCATAAACCAGCCTACCAAACCCAAGTGGCTTTCTGGACCTTGTTTACTTCCCCATGACCCAACATTACCAATTCAACCCATCATCACACCTGGCTCATGTCTGCCCCTGGGCCTGGCTCATGTCTGCCTGTGGGCCTTAGTTCAGGTTGCATCCTTTACCTAGTATGACCACACAATTTTATCCGCCAATGTAAATTCTACCATGTTTAAAGGCCATGTTCAAGTCCTTCCTGCTGTCTTGGAGAGCCTTCTTGAGGTCCAGGCCAACAGAGACCTCAGTCCCCTCTGTTTCTCCCCACTTCTCTCCCTCTACTTCACCTCCTAGAGATGAAAACATCAGAGTCAGCAAGATTGATGTTCTGTAGGTATTGAGATTTCCTGTTCTGATATTTTTTAATGCATCAGCATCAGGCCACAAACTTTTGTTTTGCCAGGTGAGGATATAATTTTCAAGGCTTCCTTTTAATCTCATCATCACATCACAAAACAATGATACTGTAATGCCAAAAGAAGTAATAAGGAAGAATATTTCATACAAAAGGATTGTCCTTTAAATTGAACAAACTCAGCTTCATGAAAAGCTCACTACACTGTCCATCTGTTGCTCCCTCTGCTTTGGACTAATGAAAACGCTGTCACAGGCTGGCTCCTGGACAATGCTCAGTCACCTGCTCCATGCAGGAGTGCACCCTGGCAACATACTTACCATGCCCTTGACAGCTTCCACTTACTGAGCACTGGCTGTATACCTGACCCTGTGCTAAGCACTTCATGCATTATCTCACTGAGTCCTTTGCTCCCATCATTACTGCTACCATTTTTGACATGAAGCTTAGAAAAGTTAACTAATCAGGCCAGGTCACAAATGGTAAAGTGGCTGAGCTGGGCTTATAATATAGGACAGCTTGACCCCAAACCGGGGCTCCTTCCTCTACTCCATGCCTTGTCTCCTACAACAGGAAGAATGTTTTGAAGGCAGGAGTATAAAGGGATATGCTTCTCTATCTCCCCACAGTCCATTTTCATAGTATGCAGACATTCATTCATGTATTTGACCAATAATTATGAAGGCACTATCCTAGGTGCTGAATCCAGTGATAACAAGGGTAGACACCATGTCTGCCCTCACAGAGAGTACACTGTGACATGTATGAATATGCCAAATAGTGAGCAATAATGCAGTGTCTTACTAGTAGCTCCCCCACTCAATCCCAAGGGCTTTGTAAAGACCAAGGTGACAGGCAGGTGTACAACTGTTAAAAGTGCCTTGGGTCTCTGAGGGCTCAGTAATGATCTGATTCCCTTAAATTACCTGCCTTAGCTATGGAAATTGATGAGTCAAAAGCGCTTTTCACACTGACAAGCCCCCCACTCCAGCTCCACTTGATTTATTAGAAGAAGGAGTTGAATTTAAAAGGGACAGATGCAGTATTGATTTTGCATGCACCTGAAGATAAGCCTCCCCCAACTCCCTGCTGAGCACCAGGCCCCCAGCCCCCATTTGCTGCAGAGCCGATCACAGCAAATCACTCTCTTCAATGACTTGTCTCATCCCCTCATCATACTCTGATCTTACAGCTCTCAGACCTGCTCTCCCCTTTCTTAGCATCCCTGTGGCTTTCACTTGCCTTTACCTCACAGCTCCAGAGTGATGCACCCACACGGCCCTTTAATGCTCACTTTTAGAAAGTCCAAAAGTTATGGCTGCTATAACAGGCTATTCAGTCCTTACCATGGAGCAGCTCCCAGGCTACCCATTCCCAGCTGTCCTAACTCCTCCAGGACCATGTCCCCAGCTTGCTAACCTCATGACTGAGGCCTCTGACCAGAGTGATATCACACGATTGGCATATATATCATGTCGCAGTCTGACGACCAACTTCACAGGGCTATGCCTGACAGACAAGATCATAGCCAATGGATCTCAGCAAAAGGTCTAACAATCTTTCCACTGAGGGCACATTAGGAAGAAACAATTCCTCCTTGTGGGGCACTCTCTTGCATGGCAAAAAGATTTAGCATTTCTGCTCTTGTCCCCTGGAAATAAATCCCAGTAACAAAGTATGTCCCTAAACATATCCCAATGCCCCTCTAGAAGGGCCTGCAGACTGGAGTGACAGTGGCTAGGG